>JAWMAR010001287.1:25151-172833 GCA_036785375.1 Leucoraja ocellata
CTCCTCCCATCAGGGAGGCGGTACAGGAGCCTCAGGTCACGTACTAGTAGGATGAGGAACAGCTTCTACAACAACACAATCACATTGCTGAACTCGGAGTCCCGCCGATAGATTTCTCCAGTCTCTCCGTCCACATTGTTTGCTTATTCTGTATTTTTATTTCTATATTGCACTATTATTTACTACGGACTGACGCTAAACTGCATTTCGTTGTACCCATACTTGTATCTGTGCAATGATAATAAAGTTGAATTGAATTGAATTGAATTGAATCTGCAGTTCCTTCCTCCACGTTTTGCTTCGCTCCATAGATGCTGCTGCACCCGCTGAGTTTCTCCAGCACTTTTGTCTACCTTCGATTTTCCAGCATCTGCAGTTCCTTCTTATCCACGTTTTGCCTCTTAGTAAAGCTTGGCGCGGCTGTGGGCTGTGCGATTGCTGGTTTGCAAGTTCTCTCTCTCTCTCTCTCTCTCTCTCTCTGTGTCTCTGCAAGCAGTGATTCATGGCACAGGGTTTAATGTACATTCTCTGTCTGGTTGTGTGTGGTGGGCGGGCTGGTAAACACTGGTTGCCTGGTTACCTCACCGCACGGCATGGTTAATGCCATACGCCCACCATGAGGATGAGAGGGCATCTTATTGAAACATACATGAATATTAAGGGTTTGGACACGCTAGAGGCAGGAAACATGTTCCCGATGTTGGGGGAGTCCTGAACCAGGGGCCACAGTTTAAGAATAAGGGGTAAGCCGTTTAGAACGGAGATGAGGAAAAACTTTTTCACACAGAGAGTGGTGAGTCTGTGGAATTCTCTGCCTCAGAGGGCGTTGGAGGCCGGTTCTCTGGATACTTTCAAGAGAGAGCTAGATAGGGCTCTTAAAGATAGCGGAGTCAGGGGATATGTAGAGAAGGCAGGAACAGGGTACTGATTGGGGATGATCAGCCATGATCATATTGAATGGCGGTGCTGGCTCGAAGGGCCGAATGGCCTACTCCTGCACCTATTGTCTATTGTCAAACCTGCTCCCTTTGGAGGTGTCATCTGTCACGTACCCAGAGACAGTCTGAAGAAGGGTCTCAACCCGAAACGTCACCCATTTCTTCTCTCCACAGATGCTGCCTGACCCGCTGAGTTACTCCAGCACTCTGTGAAACGTCACCTATCCATGTTCTCCACAGATGCTGCCTGACCCGCTGAGTTACTCCAGCACTCTGTGAAACGTCACCTATCCATGTTCTCCACAGATGCTGCCTGACCCGCTGAGTTACTCCAGCACTCTGTACTATATATAACATAAAAAAAACACTTGGACAGGTACATGGATAGAATTTAGTTTAGTTTAGAGATACAGCGTGGAAACAGGCCCTTTGGCTCACAGAGTGCCTGCCGATCATAGATCACCCGTACACTAGTTCTATCCCACACACACTATGGACAATGTGCAGAAGCCATTTAACCTACAAACCTGCACGTCTTTGGAGAGTGGGAGGAAACCGGAGCACCTGGAGAAAACCCACGCAGGTCACGGGGAGAACGTGCAAACTCCGTACAGACAGCACCCGTGGTCAGGATCTGGCGCTGTAAGGCAGCAACTCTACCGCTGCGCCACCGTGCCACCATTTTCTATCTTCAAACCAAATTAAATATCTTTAATATTGGAGTTAAGTCCATGACAATGTGATATGAGAGAAAACATCGTAAAATATTTTTCGTCTTTTAAAAATAATATTTGAAGAAAGACTTTTAAAAAGTTTTTTAAACTAACGGATAATCTTTATTTGTGGTCTCCTCTGCAGGATAATGACACTATGTGACGACAGGCCCTTAACTTAACGAGTTTGACATCGAGACAGCTGGTCCTGATGTTGACAGTAACCATGGGTAAGTTGATCGTTTTGTATGTGGAGAATGTGAGGACTCTCTGTCTTGTTACCCGGGTGTAGAGTTCTTAAACTAGAGGGCGCAGGCTACTAAGGTGAGAGTGGAGAGATTTAAAAGGAAGTCAAAAGTAGACAAAAAATGCTGGAGAAACTCAGCGGGTGAGGCAGCATCTATGGAGAGCAGGAGTAGGTGACGTTTTGGGTTGAGACCCTTCTTCAGACTGATGTGGGTGGGGGGGGGGGGAGGAAGAAGAAAGGAAGAGGCGGAGACAGTGGGCTGTGGGAGAGCTGGGAAGGGGAGGGGAGGGAGGGGGAAAGCAGGGACTACCTGAAATTAGAGAAGTCAATGTTCATACCGCTGGGGTGTAAACTACCCAAGCGAAATATGAGGTGCTGCTCCTCCAATTTGCGGTGGGTCTCACTCTGGCCATGGAGGAGGCCCAGGAAAGAAAGGTCGGATTCGGAATGGGAGGGGGAGTTGAAG
The DNA here is from genome assembly GCA_036785375.1 of Leucoraja ocellata. Classification (NCBI taxonomy): domain Eukaryota; kingdom Metazoa; phylum Chordata; class Chondrichthyes; order Rajiformes; family Rajidae; genus Leucoraja; species Leucoraja ocellata. The sequence continues at coordinate 27,516 of JAWMAR010001287.1, forward strand.
TGCTGGGCCACCGGGAGATCAGGTTGGTTATTGCGAACTGTGCGGTGGTGTTGGGCGAAGGATGTTAATATCACCAACAACTTCTCTTGGATCGCACATATTGAAGCAACGATCAAGAAGGCACACCACCGCCTCTACTTCCTTAGAAGGCTGAGGAAGTTCAGCATGTCCCCAACAACTCTCACCAACTTCTACAGATGCACAATGGAAACCATTTTATCCGGATGCATCACAGCACGGTTTGGGAACAGCTCCATCCAAGACCGCAAGAAATTGCAGAGAATTGTGGACGCAGCCCAGACCATCGCATAAACCAACCTCCATTCCATCGACTCCATCTACACCTCACGCTGCCTCAGCAAGGACAGCAGCATCATCAAGGACCAGTCGCACCCCGGCCACTCCCTCTTCTCCCCTCTCCCATCGGGCAAAAGGTACAGAAGTGTGAAAACGCACACACCTCCAGATTCAGGGGCAGTTTCTTCCCAGCTGTTATCAGGCAACTGAACCATCCTACCACAACCAGAGAGTAGTCATGAACTACTATCGACCTCATTGGTGACCCTCGAACTATCCTTGATCGGACTTTACTGGCTTTACCTTGCACTAAACGTTATTCCCTTATCATGTATCATCTACACACTGTAAATAGATTGATAGTAATCATGTATTGTCACATGTCCGTGGAACTCATTATGACAGACGGCTGGAGGTTTTTAAGGCAGAAATAGATAAATTCTTGATTAGTACGGGTGTCCAAGGTTATGGGGTGAAGGAAGGAGAATGGGGTTAGGAGGGAGAGATAGATCAGCCATGATTGAATGCCGGTGTGGACTCGATGGGTCTGCTACTATTTAGAAACATAGAAACATAGACACTAGGTGCAGGAGTAGGCCATTCGGCCCTTCGAGCCTGCACCGCCACTCAATGTGATCATGGCTGATCATCCAACTCAGTATCCCGTACCTGCCTTCTCTCCATACCCCCTGATCCCTTTAGCTACAAGGGCCACATCTAACCCTCTTAAATATAGCCAATTAACTGGCCTCAACTACCAAGTTCTTGTGAACCTGTGTGGACTGGTCAGCACGCAACAAAAAGCTCTTCGCTGTAACTTGGTACACGTGGTAATAAACTAAACAGAACTGACCAACTGAGCATTGTGAAGAGGGATATATATATACACAGATTGCATAACTTTCCATGACTGCCCTGCCACCGTTCCTTTGGGATGTCACTATCTGCGGACACGGCTCCCACCGCCCACTCCAATGTGGATACAAGGAAGAATGTGGGCCCCCCTCACTAATCCTACAGGATGCATCCACATTCCCACTTAGATAAACACGCCACTCTCAATAACACGGAAGGTGCTCTCGTCTGTGTGGCAACAGTTTACCGTTACTTCACTTTAGCGAAAGGGGCAGTCACGGTGGCTCAGCGATAGAGTTGCTGCCTCACAGCGCCGGAGACCCGGGTTCGATCCCGACTACGGGTGCTGTCTGTACGGAGTTTGTACGTTCTCCCCGTGACCTGCGTGGGGTTTTCTCCGGGTGCTCCGGTTTCCTCTCACACTCCAAAGACGTGCAGGTTTGTAGGTTAATTGGCTTGGTATAAATGTAAATTGTCCCTAGTGTGTGTGTAGGATAGTGTTAGTGTGCGGGGATCGCTGGTCCGCACGGACTCAGTGGGCTGAAGGGCCTGTTTCTGCACTGTATCTCTAAACTGAACTAAAGAAACACGCCACCCTGGTCACCTTCTGTATGTCCTCTTCTGCCAAGTTGAACTAGTCTCCCTCTGCCTGCAAGTGATCCATCAACATCTATTCAACTAACCAAAGTTCTATAAATAGACAATAGACAATAGGTGCAGGAGTAGGCCATTCAGCCCTTCGAGCCAACACCGACATTCAATGTGATCATGGCTGATCATCCACAATCAGTACCCCGTTCCTGCCTTCTCCCCATATCCCCTGACTCCACTATCTTTAAGAGTCCTATCTAGCTCTCTCTTGAAAGCATCCAAAGAACCGGCCTCCACCGCCCTCTGAGGCAGAGAATTCCACAGACTCACAATTCTCTGTGAGAAAAAGTGTTTCCTCGTCTCCGTTCTAAATGGCTTATCCCTTATTCTTAAACTGTGGCCCCTGGTTCTGGACTCCCCCAACATCGGGAACATATTTCCTGCCTCTAGCGTGTCCAAACCCTTAACAATCTTACATGTTTCAATAAGATTCCCTCTCATCCTTCTAAACTCCAGAGTGTACAAGCCCAGCCGCTCCATTCTCTCAGCATATGACAGTCCCGTCATCCCGGGAATTAACCTTGTAAACCTACGCTGCACTCCCTCAATAGCGAGAATGTCCTTCCTCAAATTAGGGGACCAAAACTGCAGGTGTGGTCTCACTAGAGCTACACATGGATTCATGACTCTTGTGCTTGATACCCCATCTCTCAAGGCAAGCATATCATTTGCCTTCTTTACCACTTCACCAACTTATGTTGCCACTTCAGTTTAGCTAATTGTCACGTGTACCGAGGTACAGTGAAAAGCTTTTGTTGCGTGCTAACCAGTCAGCGGAAAGACAATACATGATTACAATCGATCCGTTCACAGTGTACAGATACATGATAAAGGAATAACGTTTAGTGCAAGGAAAAGCCAGCAAATCAATCAATCAAATCAAGAAGTCATTGGTTACATAGAGGCCATTTGCAGGCCATTCGGCCCAACTTGTCTATGCTGTCGACAATGCTCCATCTACACTTGTCCCACCTGCCCGAGTTTGGCCCATATCCCACTAAACCTTTCCTATCCATGTACCTGCCCAAGAGTCTTTTGAAAGTTGTTATAGTCCCAGCCTCACCTACCTCCTCTGGCAGCTCGTTCCATACACCCACCACCCTCTGGGTGACAAAGTTGCCCCTCGGGTTCCTATTAAATCTTCCCGATCTCACCTTAAACATCTGGTTGCAACAGTTTGGAAATGCTGCCATGGTGTAAGCACTCATAGAAACATAGACAATAGGTGCAGGAGTAGGCCATTCGGCCCTTCGAGCCAGCATCGCCATTTAATATGATCATGACTGATCATCCCCAATCAGTACCCCGTTCCTACTCTTTCTCCCCATATCCCTTGATTCCGTTAGCCCTATGAGCTAAATCTAACTCCCTCTTGAAAACATCTAGTGAATTGGCCTCCACTGCCTTCTGTGGCAGAGAATTCCACCGATTCACAACTCTCTGGGTGAAAATGCACTCTGTCCAAATTGCCATGCCGTTCACAGCTGGATGTTACTCACCCAACCTGCAAGGTAGATAAAAATGCTGGAGAAACTCAGCGGGTGAGGCAACATCTATGGAGCGAAGGAACAGGTGATGTTTTGGGTCGAGACCCTTCTTCAGCGATGGAATGAGTTTCTCCAGCATTTTTGTCTACCTTCGATTTTTCCAGCATCTGCAGTTCCTTCTTAAACACCCAATCTGCAAGTTCACTGGACTAGAGAGGAATGTTGCTCTTATTTAACCACTGAGTCAGCTTCTCCTGCAGATGAGCTGCATCCACTCCAACGTTTATCAGTGAATGATGATGGACCACGCCCACGAGCGCAGTTAGCAAACGCAAAGTTCACGGGCGTGGACTGACACGGGATCTGTGGGAGTGTACAACAACCCAAGGTGTTCCGCAGGAGACAATAACAAAGACTCTGCAAAAACGGGCACGGTGGCGCAGCGGTAGAGTTGCTGCCTCACAGCGAATGCAGCGCCGGAGACCCGTGTTCCATCCCGACTACGGGTGCCGTCTGTACGAAGTTTGCACGTTCTTCCCGTGACCTGCATGGGTTTGCTCCGAGATCTTCGGTTTCAATAGACAATAGACAATAGGTGCAGGAGTGGGCCACTCGGCCCTTCGAGCCAGCCCCGCCAATCAATGTGATAATGGCTGATCATCCTCAATCAGTACCCCGTTCCTGCCTTCTCCCCTCTAAGTCACGCTCCCACACTCCAAAGACGTGCAGGTTTGTAGGTTAATTGGTTTGGTAAATGTAAAACTGTCCCTAGTGGGTGTAGAATTGTGTTAGTGTGCAGGGATTGTTGGTCGGCACGGACCTGGTGGGCCGAAGGGCCTGTTTCCATGCTGTATTTCTAAGCTAAACTAAACTAAACTCTCACCAACTTCTACAGATGCGCTGTGCAAAGCATTTTATCGGGATGCATCACAGCTCGGTTCGGGAACAGCTCCATCCAAGACCACAAGAAATTGCAACAAAATGTGGACGCAGCCCAGACCATCGCACAAACCAACCTCCCTTCCATTGACTCCATCTACTGCCTCGGCAAGGCCAGCAGCATCATCAAGGACCAGTCTCACCCCAGCCACTCCCTCTTCTCCCCTCTCCCATCGGGCAAGAGGTACAGAAGTGTGTAAACGCACACACCTCCAGATTCAGGGACAGTTTCTTCCCGGCTGTTATCAGGCAACTGAACCATCCTACCCCAACTAGAGAGCAGTCCTGAACTACTATCTACCTCATTGGTGATCCTCGGACTATCTTTAATCGGACTTTACCTTGCACTAAACGTAATTCCCTTTATCCAGTATCTGTACACTGTGGACAACCTGATTGTAATCATGTATTGTCTTTCCGCTGACTGGTTAGCACGCAACAAAAGCTTTTCACTGGACCTCGGTACACGTGACAATAAACTAAACTAAACTAAACTAGTAGCTAGCGGATACACATAAAAAGCCGGAGTAACTCAGCGGGACAGGCAGCATCTCTGGAGGGAAGGAATGGGTGACGTTTTGGGTGGAGACCCTTCTTCAGACGGAGACTTGCACTGTTGCGCTTTGCATGTTTATTGTGTAGACGGCACAAGCTGCTGCTACAGCTGTGCATTGGTTGCATGTCCAGAGGATATTGGTCTATCTGCTGGGTATTAATTATCTTGTTGCCTCTCTTGCTTGGCAGATGAGCAGGAAGCCCTGAACTCCATCATCAAAGACTTGACTGCTCTGGGCAAGGGCCGGAAGTTGCTGGATTACGACATCGAGAAGAAACAGGTCAGGTTCACTCACATGGAGATGGACAGCATTTAAATATTGCTGGGCAAACAGGCCCTTCGGCCCAACTCACCCATGCTGACCCAGATTCCCCATTTCAGTGGTGTTATGGGGAGAAGATAGAGAGAGAGATAGATCAGCCATGATTGAATGGCGGAGTAGACATGATGGGCCGAATGGCCTAATTCTGCTCCTATCACTTATGACGTCATTATATAATCTAGTCCTTTTTGGCCAATATCCCGCTAGAACTTTTCTATCCATGCACCTGTCCAAGAATCTTTTAAATGTTATATTATTTTACCCACCTCATATATCTTTAGATTAGTTTAGAGATACAGCACGGAAACAGGCCCTTCGGCCCACCGGGTCCGCGCCGACCAGCGATCCCCACACACGAACACTATCCTACTCCCACTAGGGACATTTTTTACATTTACCAAGCCAATTAACATACAAACCTGCACGTCTTTGGAGTGTGGGGGGAAACCGGAGCACCCGGAGAAAACCCACGCATGCCACAGGGAGAACGTACAAACTCCGTACAGACAGCACCCGTAGTCGGGATGGAACCTGGCTCTCTGGCGCCGTGAGGCAGCAACTCTACCACTGTGCCACCATGACCGCCCATATCTCCTTTAGACAATAGGTGCAGGAGTCGGCCATTCGGCCCTTCGAGCCAGCACGTCATTCAATGTGATCATGGCTGATCATCCACAATCAGTACCCCGTTCCTGCCTTCTCCCCATATCCCCTGACTCCGTTATCTTTAAGAGCCCTATCTAGCTCTCTCTTGAAAGCATCCAGAGAACCGGCCTCCACCGCCCTCTGAGGCAGAGAATTCCACAGACTCACAACTCTCTGTGAGAAAAAGTGTTTCCTCATCTCCGTTCATGAGACATTAGAGATACAGTGTGGAAACAGACCCTTCATTACACTAACCAGCGACCCCCACACACTAACATTATCCAATCCATGAAAAGGACTTCAGGGACAGTATAGAAATTAAAGAGAAGAAGTACAACGTAGCAAAGATGAGCGGGAAGCAAGAGGATTGGGTAACGTTTAAAGAGCAACAGAAGATAACCAAAAAGGCAATACGGGGAGAAAAGATGAGGTACGAAGGTAAGCTAGCCAAGAATATAAAGGAGGATAGTAAAAGCTTCTTTAGGTATGTGAAGAGGAAAAAATTAGTTAAGACCAAAGTTGGACCCTTGAAGACCGAAAAAGGTGAATTTATTATGGGGAACAAGGACATGGCAGATGAGTTGAACAGGTACTTTGGATCCGTCTTCACTAAGGAAGACACAAACAATCTTCCTGATGTACTAGTGGCCTGAGCATCTGGGGTGATGGAGGAACTGAAGGAAATCCACATTAGACAGGAAACGGTGTTGAGTAGACTGATGGGTCTGAAGTCCAGAGGTCCAGAGGTGGCACGCACACCCCCATCCACATTAACGGGACGGAGGTGGAACGTGTTTCTAGCTTCAGGTTCCTGGGAGTCAACATCTCCGATGACCTCTCTTGGACCCACAATACCTCTACTCTGATCAAGAAGGCTCATCAGCGTCTCTTCTTCCTGAGGAGACTGAAGAAGGTCCATCTGTCTCCTCAGATCCTGGTGAACTTCTACCGCTGCACCATCGAGAGCATCCTTACCAACTGCATCACAGTATGGTATGGCAACTGCTCTGTCTCCGACCGGAAGGCACTGCAGAGGGTGGTGAAAATTGCCCAACGCATCACCGGTTCCACGCTCCCCTCCATTGAGTCTGTCCAAAGCAAGCGCTGTCTGCGGAGGGCGCTCAGCATCGCCAAGGACTGCTCTCACCCCAACCATGGACTGTTTACCCTCCTACCATCCGGGAGGCGCTACAGGTCTCTCCGTTGCCGAACCAGCAGGTCGAGGAACAGCTTCTTTCCGGCGGCTGTCACTCTACTAAACAACGTACCTCGGTGACTGCCAATCACCCCCCCCCCCCACTTATTATTTATTTTTTATTCAAATCGTTTGCTATGTCGCTCTTCAAGGGAGATGCTAAATGCATTTCGTTGTCTCTGTACTGTACACTGACAATGACAATTAAAATTGAATCTGAATCTGAATCTGAAGGCTGATAAATCCCCAGGGCCTGATGGTCTGCATCCCATGGCACTTAAGGAAGTGGCTCTAGAAATCGTGGACGCATTGGTGATAATTTTCCAATGTTCTATAGACTCAGGATCAGTTCCTGTGGATTGGAGGGTAGCTAATGTTATCCCACTTTTTAAGAAAGGCGGGGGAGAGAAAACAGGGAATTATAGACCAGTTAGCCTGACATCGGTGGTGGGGAAGATGCTGGAGTCAATTATAAAAGATGAGATAGCCGCACATTTGGATAGCAGTAACAGGATCGGCCCGAGTCAGCATGGATTTACGAGGGGGAAATCATGCTTGACTAATCTTCTGGAATTGTTTTAGGATGTAACTAGGAAAATGGACAAGGGAGAGCCAGTGGATGTAGTGTACCTGGACTTTCAGAAAGCATTTGATAAGGTCCCACATAGGAGATTAGTGGGCAAAATTAGGGCACATGGTATTGGGGGTAGACTGCTGACATGGATAGAGAAGTGGTTGGCAGACAGGAAACAAAGAGTAGGGATTAACGGGTCCCTTTCAGAATGGCATGCAGTGACTAGTGGGGTACCGCAAGGCTCGGTGCTGGGACCGCAGCTATTTACAATATACATCAATGATTTAGATGAAGGGATTTAAAGTAACATTAGCAAATTTACAGATGACACAAAGCTGGGTAGCAGTGTGAACTGTGAGGTGGATGCTATGAGAATGCAGGGTGACTTGGACAGGTTGGGTGAGTGGGCAGATGCATGGCGGATGCAGTTTAATGCGGATAAATGTGAGGTTATCCACTTTGGTAGCAAAAACAGGAAGGCAGATTATTATCTAAATGGTGTCAAGTTGGGAAAAGGGGAAGTACAACGGTATCTGGGGGCCCTTATTCATCAGTCTATGAAAGTAAGCATGCAGGTACAGCAGGCAGTGAAGAAAGCGAATGGCATGTTGGCCTTTAGAACAAGAGGAATCGATTATAGGAGCAAAGAGGTCCTTCTGCAGTTGTACAGAGCCCTAGTGAGACCACACCTGGAATATTGTGTGCAGTTTTGGTCCCCTAATTTGAGGAAGGACATTCTTGCTATTGAGGGAGTGCAGCGTAGGTTTACAAGGTTAATTCCCGGTATGGCGGGACTGTCATATGCTGGGAGAATGGAGTAGCTGGGCTTGTATACTCTGGAATTTAGAAGGATGAGAGGATATCTTATTGAAACATATAAGATTGTTAAGGGTTTGGACATGCTAGAGGCAGGAAACATGTTCCCGATGTTGGGGGAGTCTAGAACCAGGGGCCACAGTTTAAGAATAAGGTGTAAGCTGTTTAGAACGGAGATGAGGCAACTTCTTCTCACAGAGAGTTGTGAGTCTGTGGAATTCTCTGCCTCAGAGGGCAGTGGAGGCAAGTTCTCTGGATGCTTTCAAGATAGAGCTAGATAGGGCTCTTAAAAATAGGGGATCTTTAAATCAGGGGATATAGGGAGAAGGCAGGAACGGGGTACTGATTGTGGATGATCAGCCATGATCACATTGAAGGGCGGTGCTGGCTCGAATGGCCGAATGGCCTATTCCTGCACCTGTTGTCTATTGTCAAACAAGCACAGTTCATGGTCCATTCTCAGTACCTTGACTTCCACAAGTGTCTGGAACTGATGCGCTACAATGCTGAGAACTATATTCTGCACTCTGTATCTTCCCTTTGCTCCACCTGTTGTACTGGAGTTGGACTGGATTGTAGTTATGTATAGTGTTATCTGATCTGATTGGACATCGTGCAAAGCAAAAATGTTCCGCGTAGCACAGTACAGGTGACAATAATAAGCCTGTACATAAACTTAAATAGCAGGAAACAAAGAATGGCTTCACAGACCACACTCCCCACCATTGTAGATGTAGCCCAGTCCATCACACACACACCACACTCCCCACCATTGTAGATGTAGCCCAGTCCATCACACACACACCACACTCCCCACCATTGTAGATGTAGCCCAGTCCATCACACACACACCACACTCCCCACCATTGTAGATGTAGCCCAGTCCATCACACACACCACACTCCCCACCATTGTAGATGTAGCCCAGTCCATCACACACACCACACTCCCCACCATTGTAGATGTAGCCCAGTCCCACACACACCACACTCCCCACCATTGTAGATGTAGCCCAGTCCATCACACACACCACACTCCCCACCATTGTAGATGTAGCCCAGTCCCGCACACACCACACTCCCCACCATTGTAGATGTAGCCCAGTCCCACACACACCACACTCCCCACCATTGTAGATGTAGCCCAGTCCCACACACACCACACTCCCCACCATTGTAGATGTAGCCCAGTCCATCACACACACCACACTCCCCACCATTGTAGATGTAGCCCAGTCCCGCACACACCACACTCCCCACCATTGTAGATGTAGCCCAGTCCATCACACACCACACTCCCCACCATTGTAGATGTAGCCCAGTCCATCACACACACACACACCACACTCCCCACCATTGTAGATGTAGCCCAGTCCATCACACACACCACACTCCCCACCATCGACTCCATCTACACTTCCCGCTGCCTTGGGAAAGCAGCTGAAATAATCAAAGACTTGTCCCTGTCCCACCCTGGTCATTCCTTCTTCTTCTTCATCACTGTCCTGGTAGAGTTGCTGCCTCACGGCGCCAGAGACCTAGATACCATCCTGACTGCGGGTGCTGTCTGTACGGAGTTTGCACGTTCTCCCCGTGACCTGCGTGAGTTTTCTCCGGGAGCTCCGGTTTCCTCCCACACTCCGAAGACGTACAGGTTTGTAGGTTAATTGGCTTGGTGTAAATGTACCTTGTCTCCAGTGTGTGTAGGATAGTGTTCGTGTGCGGGGATCGCTGGTCGGTGCGGACTCTGTGGGCCGAAGGGCCTGTTTCCGCGCTGTATCTGTAAACTAAACTCCCTTCCCTCTCAGCACCACTGCCGTTCACAGTCACTCATAACATTCCACTGTTATCAGTGGACTCTGGCTGTGGTTGCAGGGATGGTATGTCCTGCTTCACAGTATTATTTATCTCTGACTGTTATTTTGAAGAGCAACCAAGACACTTTCCCAGTTTCAGAAATAGTTTCCTATGGAAAAAAATACCGCCTTTAAACATATGTTATCTTTGATTCGGAGCAAACTTTTCCATCAGTATTGACAGGTCAGGAGAGGGAGAGGGAGAGGGGGAGGGGAGGGAGAGAGGGGGGAGAGGGATGGAGAGGGAGGGAGAGAGAGAGAGGGATGGAGAGGGGGAGAGGGGTGGAGAGTTAGAGGGAGGGAGGGAGGGGGAGGAAGAGATGGAGGGAGGGAGGGAGAGAGAGTGGCCTCGTTTTTACAGTTTCCTAATTCTTCCTAATCTTTCATCCCATGAGGTTTCATGGATTTTTATTTTAATGTTTAGTTTTTAGTTTAGAGATACAGCGCGGAAACAGGCCCTTCGGCCCACCGGGTCCGTGCCGTCCAGCGACCCCCTCACACTAACACCATCCTACACACACTCTGAACTATTTACAATTTTACAGAAGCCAATTAACCTACAAAATGTACGTCTTTGGAGTGTGGGAGGAAACCGGAGCATCAGGGAAAAAACCCCACCCAGGTCACGGGAAGAACGTACAAACTCCGTACAGACAGCACCCGTGGTCAGGATTGAACCCGGGTCTCTGGCACTGTGAGGCAGCAACTCTACCGCTGTGCCACCGTGCCGCCCAAATGCAAAGTTTAATGTAATCGCCCGTGCTCAATGTCTCCTGTAAAGTTGCGGACACTCGCGATGATTCCGGGTCTAATGCTCTCTCCCGAGTCGGGTTCAGTAAACCACTGGGCGGAACACTGGAGTCCAAACCGTTCTTTATATGTATACAACACGGCGTGGCCGGTCTCGGACCCACTCACTCGAGCCCTCAGCAGCCTGGCGTAAACAGAACGGCGTCTAGTCAGTACGACGCAGTAGAAACATATTCGGTGATGTCACCCCTCTGGACCAATCGCAGATACCGGCGGGTAGATACACAAACAAAGTAGAAACATAAATCTCCCCTTAACCAATCACAGGCACTGGCAACAGATGGGTCACATGGGCAGAAGCTTCCTGGAGCTTCTTCAGAGGTCCAAACTTTGTGGCGACAGGTGGGTCACATGGATCTCCAGCACCCGTGCAGTGTATTGTTGACAATAGACAATAGGTGCAGGAGTAGGCCATTCGGCCCATCAAGCCAGCACCGCCATTCAATGGCTGATCATCCCCAATCAGTACCCCATTCCTGCCTTCTCCCCATATCCCCATGACTGCGCTATCTTTAAGAGCCCTATCTAGCTCTCTCTTGAAAGCATCCAGAGAACCGGCCTCCACCGCCCTCTGAGGCAGAGAATTCCACAGACCCCCCACTCTCTGTGTTTCCTCGTCTCCGTTCTAAATGGCTTATCCCTTATTCTTAAACTGTGGCCCCTGGTTCTGGACTCCCCCAACATCAGGAACATGTTTCCTGCCTCTAGCGTGTCCAAACCCTTAACAATCTTATATGTTTCAATAAGATTCCCTCTCATCCTTCTAAACTCCAGAGTGTACAAGCCCAGCCGCTCCATTCTCTCAGCATATGACAGTCCCGTCATCCCGGGAATTAACCTTGTAAACCTACGCTGCACTCCCTCAATAGCAAGAATGTCCTTCCTCAAATTAGGGGACCATAAACTGCACACAATACTCCAGGTGTGGTCCCGCTACGGCCCTATACGACTGCAGAAGGACCTCTTTGCTCCTACGCAGTTGAGACAGGTGGGTCACATGGGCAGAAGCTTCCTGGAGCTTCTTTAGAGGTCCAGACTTTGTGGCGACAGGTGGGTCACATGGATCTCCAGCACCTTGCAGTGTATTGTCACCATCAGTGAAGCCCAGTCTTTCATAGACACCTGCCATTTCCCAAAGTCCCCAAATCCCTGCATATTCACATGTACTTTCACATGAAGAAAAACTGGATAGACTCGGCTTGTACTCGCTAGAATTCAAAAGATTGAATTCAAAAGACCATTTATAGAAACTTACAAAATTCTTAAGGGGTTCGACAGGCTAGATGCAGGAAGATTGTTCCCGATGTTAGGGAAGTCCAGAACTAGGGGTCACAGTTTAAGGATAAGAGGGAAGTCTTTTAGGACCGAGATGAGAAAATCATTTTTTACACAGAGAGTGGTGAATCTGTGGAATTCTCTGCCACAGAAGGTAGTTGAGGCCACAGTTCATTGGCTATATTTAAGAAGGAGTTAGATGTGGCCCTTGTGGCTAAAGGGATCAGGAGGTATGGAGAGAAGGCAGGTACAGGATACTGAGTTGGATGATCAGCAATGATCATATCGAATGGCGGTGCAGGCTTGAAGGGCCGAATGGCCTACTCCTGCACCTATTTTCTATGTTTCTATGTACTGCCCATGAATTTTGGCAGGGGTGTCTCTAGACTCTCTAGAAGGCCCCATCTCTGATTTCCCTTTAAATCACAGAAATTCCACAGCGCTGTATAACTGGCCAGATCTCTTCTATTAACTCAGCTTCCAGTAACTCTGTTTCTAGTTTATTGTCACGTGTACTGAGATACAGTGAAAAGCTTTAGTTGCATGCTAACCAGTCAGCGGAAAGACAACGTGCGTAGGATTTATCTCTGTGTACGTCGTTGTCAGGGGTAAGGCGTTTGGAACGGAGACGAGGAAACACTTTTTCTCACAGAGAGTGGTGAGTCTGTGGAATTCTCTGCCTCAGAGGGCGGTGGAGGCCGGTTCTCTGGATGCTTTCAAGAGATAGGGCTCTTAAAGATAGCGGAGTCGGAGGATATGGGGAGAAGGCAGGAACGGGGTACTGATTGGGGATGATCAGCCATGATCACATTGAATGGCGGTGTTAGCTCAAAGGGCCGAATGGCCTCCTCCTGCACCTATTGTCCATTGTCACCTTCCCCAAGCTAATAACAATCTATTCTACATTCTCCTTGAGTATCATCACCTCCGGATATTTTTAAGGTGGAAGCTAGCAGATTCTTGATTAGTGCTGGTGTCAGGGGTTGTGGGGAGAAGGCAGGAGAATGGGGATAGGAGGGAGAGATAGATCAGCCACGATTGAAGGGCAGACTAGACTCGATGGGCCGAATGGCCTAATTCTGCTCCTATCCCTTATGAACACGAATATATAACGTGAAAAGCAGTTGTCCCAACACTGACCTCAGCGAATCACCGCTAGTCACTTTTTTCTATGAATCTATTAATCATTTCTCGATCTTTTCAGGAGGTGAGGATCAAATTTGAACACAATGGGGAAAAACGGTAAGATACACTTCTAAATTATTTTGCAATTAATTCTTTCAATGTCTTTCAAAATGACGGACCAGGGATTCATGTGCAAGGGTTAGTTAGTTCGTTAGTTCCAACGATTTTAAAGTGGACTTTTGTAAAAGTTGCTGAGAACATTCGCCTAGAATCTGAATTGAAGCAAAATCACTTGTTTAAATACATAGATATACCGATTGTACACTTAGTAAAACACAGCGTGCTGGAGTAACTCAGCGGGTCAGGCAGCATCTGTGGAGAACATGGATAGGTGACGTTTCACAGAGTGCTGGAGTAACTCAGAGGGTCAGGCAGCATCTGTGGAGAACATGGATAGGTGACATTTCACAGAGTGCTGGAGTAACTCAGCGGGTCAGGCAGCATCTGTGGAGAACATGGATAGGTGACGTTTCACAGAGTGCTGGAGTAACTCAGAGGGTCAGGCAGCATCTGTGGAGAACATGGATAGGTGACATTTCACAGAATGCTGGAGTAACTCAGCGGGTCAGGCAGCATCTGTGGAGAACATGGATAGGTGACGTTTCACAGAGTGCTGGAGTAACTCAGTGGTCAGGCAGCATCTGTGGAGAACATGGATAGATGACGTTTCACAGAGTGCTGGAGTAACTCAGCGGGTCAGGCAGCATCTGTAGAGAACATGGATAGGTGACGTTTCACAGAGTGCTGGAGTAACTCAGCGGGTCAGGCAGCATCTGTGGAGAGAAGGAATGGGTCGAGACCCTTCTTCAGACTCGGGGATGTTAATTCAAACTTGCATCCCTGCACTAGAGGAGATGGTCAGACTGAGAGGGAGAGATAGATCAGCCATGATTGAATGGCGGTGTAGACTCGATGGGCTGAATGGCCTAATGTGTTGTTTACAGAGTCATGCAATTCTGCAGTCCGGTGAAGATGAAGGACATCCAACAGAAGGTGAAAGATGCCTTTGGGCAGCAGTTGGACTTACACTTCATTAACAACGAGGTATGCCTGCTGTAAATACTCCGCATGAGTAGTTAGTGATCAGTGTCAAACATTACACCCAGAGTCACTGGTGAAGCCTTATCACTTAATATCAGCGATGTCCAATCATCCAGAGTGTTTAATGTTCTTATGTATCAAAATATATATGTTCCATAGACATAAACTCTTGATTAGTACGGGTGTCAGGGGTTATGGGGAGAAGGCAGGAGAATGGGGTTAGGAGGGAGAGATAGATCAGCCATGATTGAATGGCGGAGGAGACTTGATGGGCCGAATGGCCTAATTCTGCCCCTATCACTTAAGACCTCATGATATTATGACCCCTTCTGTTAGAAGAGATGGAAGAATGGAAGGTTACACAGAAAAGCTGGAGAAACTCAGCGGGTGCAGCAGCATCTATGGAGCGAAGGAAATAGGCAACGTTTCGGGCCGAAACCCTTCTTCAGACTTTTCTTTCGGGCCGAAACCCTTCTTCAGAAGAGATGGAAGAATGGAATGTTGGCACTGGGGTGGTTGGGAGGAGGAAAGGGGGGGGATGAGGGAGGGGATGAGTGGGGGGGGGGGGGGGGAATGGTGAATGGGGGCGGGATGAGGGGGGAATTAGGGAAAATGAGGGGGGGTTGGGTTGAATGGTGGGGGGGATGAGGGAAAATGAGGGGGGGAGGTGTTGAATGGGGGGGGGGAGTTGGAATAAATGAGGGGGGGGTAGAATGAGGAGGGGGGGGGATGAGGGGGGAGAATGAGGGAGGGGGAATGATGAAGGGGGAACCTCATTGATACGTACCGAATAGTGAAAGGCTTGGATAGAGTGGTTGTGTCTCTGAAATGTCTCTGGAAATCAAACGTGCATGTGTTTGAAGTTATGGATTAGTTTGGACATCCTCTGAGCTTTTGTTTGTCTGTCGGTGTTTGTAAATTGTTGAGCAGGTTCGCACTCACTTGCGATGCCAGAATGAGCTGGACGCTGCCATTGAGCGCTTGGACCCAAACTCCAGTCTGAAAACCTTGAGGATTCTGCTCCTGCCTCGAAAGACCACCCACGTGAGTCCGTCAACATGCTGTTTCATCGGTTAGACTTAATTCATACGTTCACAAGTTGTAGGAGCAGAATTAGGCCATTCGGCCCATCAAGTCTACTCCCCCATTCAATCACGGCCGATCCATCTCTCCCTCCTAACCCCATTCTCCTGCCTTCTCCCCATAACCTCTGACACCCGCACTGATCAAGAATCTATCCATCACTGCCTTAAATATATCAACTGACTTGGCCTCCACAGCCGTCTGTGGCAATGGATTCCACAGATTCACTACCCTCTGACTAAATAAATTCCTCCTCGTCTCCTTCTTAAAGGAATGTCCTTTAATTCTGAGGCTGTGACCTCTAGTCCTAGACTCTCCCACCAGTGGAAACATCCTCTCCGCATCCACTCTATCCAGGCCTTTCGCTATTTGGTATGTTTCGATGACGTTTTCCCCCTCATCCTTCTAAACTCCAGCGAGTTCAGGCCCAGTGCCGACATTCCATCTTGTCTAACAGAAGCAGTCACGGTGGTGCAGCGGTAGAGTTGCTGCCTTACAGCGAATCCAGCGCCGAAGCCCCGGGTTCCATCCTGACTACGGGTGCTGTCTGTACGGAGTATGTACGTTCTCCCCGTGACCTGCGTAGGTTTTCTCTGAGACCTTCAGTTTCCTCCCACATTTCAAAGATGTGCAGGTTTGTAGGTTAATTGGCTTGGTAAATGTAAAAATTGTCCCCAGTGTGTGTAGGGTAGTGTTAGTGTGCGGGGATCGCTGGTCGGCGCGGACCCGGTGGGCCGAAGGGCCTGTTTCCGTGCTGTATCTCTAAATTAAACTAAAAAATGATTGGAGCAGAATTAAGCCACTTGGCCCATCTAGTCCACTCCGCCATCATGGCTGATCTATCTTTCCCTCATAACCCCATTCTCCTGCCTTCTCCCCATAACCTCTGACACCCACACTGATCAAGTATCTATCTATCTATCTATCTAGCTATCTAGCTATCTAGCTATCTAGCTATCTAGCTATCTAGCTATCTATCAAAAATATCCACTAATCGTCCTGGAGTTGGCAAGATGGTAGTTCCTCCAGGGATGCTGTCCTGTTTTGAAGCATTAGGGGGTGGCCCGGTGGCCCAGCGGTAGAGTTGCTGCCTCACAGCGCCAGAGACCCGGGTTCCATCCTGACTACGGGTGCTGTCTGTACGGAGTTTGTACGTTCATCCCCGTGACCTGCGCGGGTTTTCTCCGGGTTCCCTGGTTTCCTCCCACACTCCAAAGACGTACATACAGGCTTATAGGTTTATTTGGCTTCAGTTAAAAAAAACATGTACATTTTTCCCATGGTGCTAGTGTACGGGGCAATCGCTGGTTTACCTCAGAAGGCTGATCTCCGCCTACTAATCCCATTTTCCTGCCTTCTCCCCATAATCAAGAATTTGTCTATCTCTACCTTAAAAATATCCACTGACTTGGCCTCCACAATCTTGTGGCAATGAGTTCCGCAGAATACCGTATTTCCCAGCGATGAAGACGCCATATTTTACCCTAAAATATGGCCTGAAAATGTACCTGCGTCTTGGATGCCGAAGGTTAGATTGTTAGCCAAGAAAGATAGACTTGGTTGTAAAAGGACAGCACCGCTGGGGGAAGTTCCTTCCATGGAAACATAGAAAATATGTGCCGGAGGAGGCCATTCGGCCCTTTGAGCCAGCACCGCCATTCATTGTGATCATGGCTGATTGTCCCCTACCAATAACCCTGGCCTGCCTTCTCCCCATATCCCTTGATTCCACTAGCCCCTAGAACTCTATATAACTCTCTCTTAAATCCATCCAGTGATTTGGCCTCCACTGCCCTCTGTGACAGGGAATTCCACAAATTCACTGGCCCGGGTCAGTACAGCCTGGGCCGCCCAGGGTAAAGTTGCGGGGAGGGCAGGAGCGTTGAGAAGGAGGGGGTCGGGGATCATGCCAGCAACTCGCTCAGTAGCTCGGGTGGCTGCAGGTGCGTCTCCATTGCCGGGAAATACGGTAACTACCCTCTGACTCGAGAGGTTCCTCCTCACCTTCTGCCTCAAAGAACGCCCACAACCATCTCAACTTAGGTGCCGTCATTTGCAAACCTTCATATAGTTTCTTCTCTCTGTAATTCTGCCAGGTGAACGGTAAACCCTCTGAGAAGCTGCCTGAGATTCGGATGAGCAAGTCTATGGGAGACCTACTGGGATCATCGTACAACGGCAATGAACGCCATCGCAAGCTGTCAACGGGTGAGGCCCCTGCGATATTTATATTAAAGATAGACACAAGATGCTGGAGTGACTCAGCGGGACAGGCAGCATCTATGGAGGGAAGGAATGGGTGATGTTTTGGATCGGACTGAGAGTCAGGGCAAAGGGAGAGACAGAGATAAGGAAGGCTAAGGTGTGAAAGTGACAGATCAAAGCAGATGATGCTGAAAGAAATGCAGATTGGGGAGGGAGGAGGGGAGGGGGGTGGGGACAGGAACATGGATAGGACAAGTTCAGAGGGATATTGGCCAATTGTGGGCCAAATGTGGGCAGGTGGAACTAGTGTAGATGGGGCAGGTTGGTCAGCATGTGCAAGTTGGGCTGAAGGGCCTTTAGCACGCTGTTTCACTCTGTGTGTCATGCAGGCTAGGAGTACAGGAGGCAGGACTAGTCAATGGTGGATTAGTGCGGGTGTCAGGGGTTATGGGGAGAAGGCAGGAGAATGGGGTTAGGAGGGAGAGATAGATCAGCCATGATTGAATGGCGGAGTAGACTTGATGGGCCGAATGGCCTGATTCTGCTCCTATCACATGAACGTATGACGTTGTTCTGTGCAGGCCGGGGCTCGATGCCTCGGAGTTTCTGAGCCGCGAGGGTCTATAATCCTTGTTGTGTTGTGCTTGCCGCAGGTTCGCTGCAGAATGGCCGCAGTTCCCCTCCCCCCGGGAGCGTACCTGAGGGTCAGCAGCAGTTTGTCCGGCAAGGGTCATTCACCAGCATCCACAGCGAGGGCGAGTTCATCCCCGAGACGCTGGGACTAAACGTGAGCTGTCCCTCCACACTGACCGAGCTCCGGACTGCGTTGAGCCCAGCCGATCCCAGCCGACCCTGTGTTGATCCCCGACCCCGCGATGATCCCCGACCCCGCGCTGATCCACGACCCCGCGCTGATCCCCGACCCCGCGATGATCCCCGACCCCGTGCTGACCCCGACCCCGTGCTGACCCCGACCCCTCGCTGACCCCCGACCCAGCACTGACCCCCGACCCAGCGCTGACCCCTGGCCCCGTGTTGATCCCCGACCCCGCGTTGATCCCCGACCCCGCGTTGATCCCCGACCCCGCGTTGATCCCCGACCCCGCGTTGATCCCCGACCCCGCGCTGACCCCCGACCCCGCGCTGACCCCGACCCCTCGCTGACCCCGACCCCTCGCTGACCCCCGACCCAGCACTGACCCCCGACCCAGCGCTGACCCCTGGCCCCGTGTTGATCCCCGACCCCGCGTTGATCCCCGACCCCGCGTTGATCCCCGACCCCGCGTTGATCCCCGACCCCGCGTTGATCCCCGACCCCGCGCTGACCCCCGACCCCGCGCTGACCCCGACCCCTCGCTGACCTCGACCCCTCGCTGACCCCGACCCCTCGCTGACCCCGACCCCTTGCTGACCCCCCGACAGCGCGCTGACCCCGCGCTGACCCCTGACCCCCCGACCCCCTGCTGACCCCCCGACCCCATGCTGACCCCCCAACCTTGCGCTGACCCATCCCATTCAACATTCATCGTGTAGAAGTAACGGATGATGTCACAGAGAGGAGGGATTTCCTCGGTTAGTGGGTGGTGAATTTGCAGTAGAGTTGCTGCCTCACAGCGCTGGCAACTCGGGTTCGATCCCGACTTTGGGTGTTGTCTGTACGGAGTCTGCACGTTCTCCCCGTGACCCGTGTGTGTTTTCTCCGGTTGCTCCGGTTTCCTCCCACACTCCAAAGACGTACAGATTTGTAGGTTATTCGGCTTGCTTAAAATTGTCCCTAGTGTGTGCAGGGTTGCGTTAGTGTGCGGGGATCGCTGGTCGGCGCGGGCTTGGTGGGCCGAAGGGCCTGTGTCCGCGCTGTATCCCTGAACTAAAAGTAAAACTTCAATGGGTTCGAAGTTGTTCCCGTTGGTGTTGAACCTGATGCTGACGCTGAGGGTTTGCTGTTGTTTCTGGTTGCAGATCCACGACCCGTACAGCAGTGCTGAAGCCTCACTGTCTGGAAGCTGCCAATCGCTGGATAGATCAATAGACAGGTAGGCGAGAGGTACAGAGTATGGAAACGTGGCAAATCTGTGGAATCCACTGTTACAGACGGCCGTGGAAACTGTTTGGATGTTTCCACCGGTTGGAGAGTCTAGGACTAGAGGTCACAGCCTCAGAATTAAAGGACGTTGTTTTCGGAAGGAGATGCGGCAACATTTCTTTAGTCAGAGGGTGTTGAATCTGTGGAATCCTCTGGCACAGAAGGCTGCAGAGGCCACAAGTCAATGGATATATTTAAGGCAGAGGGGGATAGATTCTTGATTAGTACGGGTGTCAAAGGTTATGGGGAGAAGGCAGGAGAATGGGGTTAGGAGGGAGAGATAGATCAGCCATGATTGAATGGCTTGGGCCGAATTTCCTAATTCTGCTCCTAACACTTATGATCTTACGATCTAAGCGCACACCTTCAGATTCAGTTTATTGTCACGTGTACCGAGATACAGTGAAAAGCTTTTGTTGCGTGCTAACCAGTCAGCGGAAAGACAATGCATGATTACAATCGAGCCGTTCACAGTGTACAGATACATGATGAAGGAATAACGTTTAGTGCAAGGTAAAGCCAGCAAAGTCCAATCGAAGATAGTCCGAGGGTCACCAATGAGGTAGATAGTAGTTCAGGACCGCTCTCTGGTTGGGGCAGGACGGTTCAGTTGCCTGATAACAGCTGGGAAGAAACTGTCCCTGAATCTGGAGGTGTGCGTTTTCATATCCGGTATAGACAGTTTCTTCCCAGCTGTTATCAAGCAACTGAACCATCATCTCACCAACTAGAGAGCGATCCTAACCTCCCATCTACCCAAGAAATACAAATTGCTGGAGTAACTCAGCTGTTCAGGCAGCATCTCTGGAGGAAAAGGATAGGTGGCGTTTTGGGTCAGGATCCTTCTTCGCCTGTCCCAACCCGGATGCTGCCTGTGTGGAGTTTGCATGTTCTCCCCATGACCGTGTGGGTTTGCTCCGGTTTCCTCCCACATCCCAAAGACGTGCGGGTTTGTAGGTTAACTGACCCCTCTGTAAATTGGCCCCCTAGTGTGTATGGAGTGGATGAGAAAGTGGGATAACATGGGACTAGTGTGAACGGGTCGGCATGGACTCGGTGGGCCGAAGGGCCTGTTTTCATGCAATTCAATCAATGAATCAATCAAAGACTTTATTGTCATTCAAAAACACACCAACAAATGCAAGTCTGAACGAAATTTCATTGCATCTGGCTCAGCGTGCAACATAAAATAACAAAAAGATAAAATAGATAATAGTGGCGGAGCATTATATGGAATTCAAGAGTCTGATGGCTCGGGGGAAGAAGCTGTTGCAAAACCTGGCCGTTCTGCTCCTTATGCTGCGATACCTTTTGCCCGAGGGCAGCAGAGTGAACAGGAAAAGGGGAGATGCAGCGAGACCTGGGTGTCATGGTACAACAGTCATTGAAAGTAGGCATGCAGGTGCAGCAGGCAGTGAAGAAAGCGAATGGTATGTTAGCATTCATAGGAAAAGGATTTGAGTATAGGAGCAGGGAGGTTCTACTGCAGTTGTACAGGGTCTTTGGTGAGGCCACACCTGGAGTATTGCGTACAGTTTTGGTCTCCTAATCTGAGGAAAGACATTCTTGCCATAGAGGGAGTACAGAGAAGGTTCACCAGACTGATTCCTGGGATGTCAGGACTTTCATATGAAGAAAGACTGGATAGACTCGGCTTGTACTCGCTAGAATTTAGAAGATTGAGGGGGGATCTTATAGAAACTTACAAAATTCTTAAGGGGTTGGACAGGCTAGATGCAGGAAGATTGTTCCCGATGTTGGGGAAGTCCAGAACAAGGGGTCACAGTTTAAGGATAAGGGGAAATCTTTTAGGACCGAGATGAGAAAAACATTTTTCACACAGAGAGTGGTGAATCTGTGGAATTCTCTGCCGCAGAGGCCAGTTCATTGGCTATATTTAAGAGGGAGTTAGATGTGGCCCTTGTGGCTAAAGGGATCAGGGGGTATGGATAGAAGGCAGGTACAGGATACTGAGTTGGATGATCAGCCATGATCATATTGAATGGCGATGCTGGCTCGAAGGGCCGTATGGCCTACTCCGGCACCTATTTTATATGTTTCTATGTAACAGTCCATGGAGATGTGTGGGGTCTTTTATAATGCTGTTGGCCTTGGACAAGCAACGTTTGCACGCAATGTCCCGGATTGAAGGAAGAGCAGTCCCGATGATTTTTTCAGCCGTCCTCACCACTCTCTGCACGGACTTCCAGTCGGAAGCTTTGCAGTCCCCAAACCAGCCAGAGATGCAGCTGGTCAAAATGCTCTCTATGGTGCCCCTGTAGAAAGTGGTGAGGAAGGGATGGGGGAGGTGAGCTCCTCTCATCCGGCGCAGAAAGTGCAAACGCTGCTGTGCTCTCTTAACCAGTGATGCGATGTTTTGTGACCAGGTCAGACTGCTCATGATCTGCACCCCCAGGAACTTAGTGCTACTGACCAACTCCACATCAATGTCATTAATGTGTAGTGGTGTGTGACTAATTCAATTCTAAAGTGTTAAGATAGAAACATAGACAATAGAAACATAGAAACATAGAAATTAGGTGCAGGAGTAGGCCATTCGGCCCTTCGAGCCTGCACCGCCATTCAATATGATCATGGCTGATCATCCAACTCAGTATCCCGTACCTGCCTTCTCTCCATACCCTCTGATCCCCTTAGCCACAAGGACCACATCTAACTCCCTCTTAAATATAGCCAATGAACTGGCCTCGACTACCCTCTGCGGCAGAGAGTTCCAGAGATTCACCACTCTCTGTGTGAAAAAAGTTCTTCTCATCTCGGTTTTAAAGGATTTCCCCCTTATCCTTAAGCTGTGACCCCTTGTCCTGGACTTCCCCAACATCGGGAGCAATCTTCCTGCATCTAGCCTGTCCAACCCTAGGCTATAGGTGCAGGAGTAGGCAGTTTGGTCCATCGGTCCAGCACCGCCATTCAATATGATCATGGCTGATCATCCACAATCAGTATCCCGTTCTACCCTCTCCCTTAATTCCGTTAGCCTGAAGAATTGTGTCTAACTCTCTCTTGAAAACATCTTTAAGATCAAATTCTAGGAGTTCAGTACTTGAGGATTTGAAATGGCATCTACAATCATTCTTTCTTTCTTTTGTCAAATTCCTAGCCCATCGTACGGACAGGTGGGTCTTGCAACGAGTTACCCTGATGACTGGTCCAGCTTCACAGGTGGGTGTTTCAATCACCTGTATGTTAAGGCGAGAGGGGCAAAGTTTAAAGGAGATGTGCGGGGCAGGTTTATTTTACACAGAGGGTGGTGGGCGCCTGGATTACCGGAAGAACGTGGATGCCATCGTGATTTCGAGGGTTTTAGCTACAAGTAGAGTTTGGACAGACTTGGATTATTTTCTCTGGAATGTTGGACATTGAGGGGAGGCCTGATAGATGTAGACAATATTATTAGAGGCGTAGATGGGGTAGACAGTCACAACCTTTTTTCCCCAGGATGGAAATGTCAAAGACTAGACAATAGGTGCAGGAGTAGGCCATTCGGCCCTTCGAGCCAGCACCGCCATTCAATGTGATCACGGCTGATCATCCCCAATCAGTACCCCGTTCCTGCCCTCTCCCCATATCCCCTGACTCCGCTATCTTCAAGAGCCCTATCTAGCTCTGTCTTGAAAGCATCCAGAGAACCGGCCTCCACCGCCCTCTGAGGCAGAGAATTCCACAGACTCACCACTCTCTGTGTGAAAATGTGTTTCCTCGTCTCCGTTCTAAATGGCTTACCCCTTATTCGTAAACTGTGGCCACTGGTTCTGGACTCCCCAACATCGGGAACATGGTTCCTGCCTCTAGCGTGTCCAAACCCTTAATAATCTTAATGTTTCAATAAGATACCCTCTCATCCATCTAAACTCCAGAGCGTACAAGCCCAGCCGCTCCATTCTCTCAGCATATGACAGTCCCGGCATCCCGGGAATTAACCTTGTAAACCTACGCTGCGCTCCCTCAATAGCAAGAATGTCCTTTCTCAAATTAGGGGACCAAAACTGCACAGACTAGAGGCCACAGGCAGGGCTGTGCAGGTGTTTTTTCAGGAGAGATAGCTGAATGGGAAGCAAATGGGCTCCATGGAAGGAAGCAGAGGGTGATGGTGGAAGGTTGCTTCTCGGACTGGAGGCCTGTGACTAGTAGTGTGCCTCAGGGTTCGATGTTGGGCCTGTTACTGTTTGTCATCTACACCAATGATTTGGATGAGAACCTGCAGGGCAAGATTAGCAAGTTTGCTGATGATACAAAAGTGAGTGGTTTTGCAGATAGTGAAGATGGTTGTGAACGATTGGAGCAGGATCTAGATCGATTGGCCAGGTGGGCGGAGGAATGGTTGATGGAATTTAATACAGAGAAGTGTGAGGTGTTGCATTTTGGGACGTCGAACAAGGGCAGGACCTACACAGTGAATGGTCGGCCTCTGGGTAGTGTTGTAGAGCAGAGGGATCTAGGAGTACAGGTGCATGGTTCCTTGAAGGTGGAGTCGCAGGTAGATAAGATGGTCAAAAAGGCTTTTGGCACTTTGGCCTTCATCGGCCTGAGTATTGAATATAGAAGTTGGGAGTCCATGCTGCAGTTGTATAAGGCGTTGGTGAGACCACATTTAGAATATTGTGTTCAGTTCTGGGCACCATGTTATAGGAAAGATATTGTCAAGCTTGAAAGGGTTCAAAATAGATTTACCAGGATGTTGCCTGGACTAGAGGGTGTGAGCTACAGGGAGAGGTTGAGTAGGCTGGGTCTCTATTCCATGGAGTGCAGGAGGATGAGGGGAGATCTTATAGAGGTGTATAAAATCATGAGAGGAATAGATCAGGTAGATGCACAGAATCTCTTGCCCAGAGTAGGGGAATCGAGGACCAGAGGACATAGGTTCAAGGTGAAGGGGAAAAGATTTAATAGGAATCTGAGGGGTAGCGTTTTATCACAGGTGCGTGTATGGAACAAGCTGCCAGAGGAGGTAGTTGAGGCTGGGACTATCCCATCGTTTAAGAAACAGTTAGACAGGTAAATGGATAGGACAAGTTTGGATGGATATGCACCAAACGCAGGCAGGTGGGACTAGTGTAGCTGGGACATGTTGGCTGGTGTGGGCAAGTTGGGCCGAAGGGCCTGTTTCCATGCTGTATTCCTCTATGACTCTGCCTTAAAAATATCCACTGACTTGGCCTCCACAGCCCTCTATGGCAACGTATTCCACAGATTCACCACCCTCTGACTAAAGAAATTCCTCCTCATCTCCTTCCTAAAGGAATATCTTTTCATGATGAGGCTACAACCTCCAGTCCTAGACTCTCCCACTAGTGGAAACTTCCTCTCCACATCCACTCTATCCAGGCCTTTCACTGTTCTTGTAAGTTTCAATGAAGCCCCCCTCATTCTTCTAAACTCCAGCGAGTACAGGCCCAGTGCCGACAAAGGCTCGACTTGATTCTGGATTCCGCTACCCTGGGGAGAAGACTGCATGAACAAGACATCCCTGGGTGATATTAGATCTGCTGGGGGCAGTGATTCTGGTTGGAATGAATGTTTAAGAAATAATTAAAATCGAAGGTAGACAAAAATGCTGGAGAAACTCAGCGGGTGAGGCAGCATCTATGAAGCAAAGGAATAGGCAACGTTTTGGGCCGAGACCCTTCTTCAGACTGATGTGGGGGGGGGCAGGAAGACGAAAGGAAGAGGCGGAGACAGCAGGGACTACCTGAAATTGGAGAAGTCAATGCTCATACCGCTGGGGTGTAAACTACCCAAGCAAAATATGAGGTGCTGCTCCTCCAATTTGCGGTGGGACTCACTCTGGCCTTATCTTCAAGAAGGAACTGCAGATGCTGGAAAATCAAAGGTAGCCAAAAATGCTGGAGAAAGTCAGCGGGTGAGGCAGCATCTATGGCGCGAAGGAATAGGTAACGTTTCGGGCCGAGTCTCTGCCCGAAACGTTGCCTATTCCTTCGCTCCATAGATGCTGCCTCACCCGCTGAGTTTCTCCAGCATTTTTGACTACCTAGCCTTATCTTCTGTTTGTTTGTGATATTAAGCTGTGACTATTAAGCTGTCAGATGATGGCCAATCGTCTTGTTGTTTGCTCTTGCAGATCATTCTAAATACTCGTACGAAAGGGCGGGAAAAGGAGGCACTTACCCACGGCAGTTTGCGTTTTCAAACAACAGCAAGAAGTACAATGATGGTCAGTGTAACAACAGATCGGTCTGAGAACCCACTTCTTTAGAGATACAGCAACCTGTCCTATCCATGTGCCTGTCCAAGTTGTTTTAAAATGTTGCCATAGTCCCAGCCTCAACTACCTCCTCCGGCAGCTCGTTCCATACACCCACCACCCTCTGTGTGAAAAAAGTTGTCCCTCTGGTTCCTATTGTGTTCCCGATGTTGGGGGAGTCCAGAACCAGGGGCCACAGTTTAAGAATAAGGGGTAAGTCATTTAGAACGGAGACGAGGAAACACTATTTCTCACAGAGTGGTGAGTATGGAATTCTCTGCCTCAGAGGGTGGTGGAGGCAGGTTCTCTGGATGCTTTCAAGGGAGAGCTAGATAGGGCTCTTAAAGATAGCGGAGTCAGGGGATATGGGGAGAAGGCAGGAACGGGGTACTGATTGTGGATGATCAGCCATGATCACATTGAATGGCGGTGCTGGCTCGAAGGGCCGAATGACCTTCTCCTGCACCTGTTGTCTATTGTCTAAATCTTTCCCCCCTCACCTTAAACATATGTCCTCGATTCTACTACTCTGGGCGATTCCACTACTGTGGGTCTACGCCGATCAATTCCTCTCGTGATTTTGTACCCCTCTATAAGAGCACCCCTCATCCTCCTGGGCTCCAAGGTGTAGCGTCCTAGACTGCTCAACCTCTCCCTGTAGCTCACACCCTCGAGCCCTCCTTGTTCAAGAGTGCAGGATGATAGTTGAGAAGCCACTGCACTGGCACAGAGGGAGAACATCAGTGGAAACAAAGTGTGTCTCTTTGGCTCGGAGTTTGACAATAGACAATAGGTGCAGGAGGAGGCCATTTGGCCCTTTGAGCCAGCACCACCATTCAACGTGATCATGGCTGATCATCCCCAATCAGTTCCTGCCTTCTCCCCATACCCACTGACTCCGCTATCTTTAAGAGCCCTATCTAGCTCTCTCTTGAAAGTTTCCACAGACCCACAACTCTCTGTGAGAAAAAGTTTTTCCTCGTCTCAATTCTTAAAAAAAACCGGAGGTGAGGAAAGTGAACACTGGCAATTTGTCCAAATCTGAACACGTCCTGTACCCTCTCGATGCCCAGATGTGCATTCTTTCCAGTGGTGGTCAGCATATATAACGCTCTGGAACTGGGAACAGTTTAGTTTATTGTCACGTGTACCGAGGTACAGTGAAAAGCTTTTGTTGCGTGCTAACCAGTCAGCGGAAAGACAACTCGTGATTACAATCGAGCCGTTTACATGCTAAGGGGGTAACGTGAATTAGCATGGTTCAGGTAGGGAGGTGTTGTTGTCGGAGTCGAGGTTTGAAAGAGTGGAGCGATTGGACGGTGTGATTGCAGATTCACATGTAGGCTCACGACACAATGATTCGCCTGGTTTAAGGCAGGCACTATCACAATGTTTAAAATGGTATGCAGTCTTTCCGTTGACTGGTTAGCATGCAAAAAAAAAGATTTTCCTCTGTACCTGGGTACAGGGCGGGCAGACACGGTGGCACAGCGGTAGAGTTGCTGCCTCACAGCACCAGAGACCCGGGTTCGATCCCGACTACGGGTGCCGTCTGTGCGAAGTTTGTACGTTCACCCCGTGGCCTGCGTGGGTTTTCTCCGAGATCTTTGGTTTCCTCCCACACTCCAAAGACGTACAGGTTTGTAGGTTTATTGGCTTAGTGTAAATGTAAATTGTCCCTAGTGGGTGTAGGATAGTGTTAGTGTGCGGGGATCGCTGGTCGGCGCGGACCCGGTGGGCCGAAGGGCCTGTTTTCGCCCTGTATCTCTAAACTAAGCTCATAAACTACACTCAATAGACAATAGACAATAGGTGCAGGGGTAGGCCATTCGCCCCATCAAGCCAGCACCGCCATTCAATGTGATCATGGCTGATCATCCCCAATC
The DNA here is from genome assembly GCA_036785375.1 of Leucoraja ocellata. Taxonomy (NCBI): domain Eukaryota; kingdom Metazoa; phylum Chordata; class Chondrichthyes; order Rajiformes; family Rajidae; genus Leucoraja; species Leucoraja ocellata. The sequence continues at coordinate 55,499 of JAWMAR010001287.1, forward strand.
AGTACCCCGTTCCTGCCTTCTCCCCATATCCCCTGACTCCGCTATCTTTAAGAGCCCTATCTAGCTCTCTCTTGAAAGTATCCAGAGAACCAGCCTCCACCGCCCTCTGAGGCAGAGAATTCCACAGACTCACAACTCTCTGTGAGGAAAAGTGTTTCCTACAGTGTGTGTGGGATAGTGTTAGTGTGCGGGGATCACTGGTCGGCACGGATTCGGAAGGCCGAAGGGCCTGTTTCCGCTCTGTATCTCTAAACTAAACTAATAAACTCCACTCGAACTCAAAGGAAAGTCTAAAGCCAGCACTTGTTGTCGGGGCGGAATGTGACGTTTGCTTTGTTGGTGGTTTTTCTTGTAGGGCGAAGGACCTTTCCGCGAAGTTTCATCCATCAGGAGAACCTTTTCCAGCTGGTGCCTGCGGTCCGCTCGCAGAGCTTCAGCGGGGACAGCGTCGGCAACACTATACACTCAGACGATAACTGGACCATTCAGTGGAGCAACGAGGACCAGACCTGCCTGAAGGTCCACGACAATCATCTCGCCTCAGCGTGTAAGTCAACCAGAGCTCACACAGTGGACGGCCTGGATAGAGTGGATGTGGAGAGCATGTTTCCACTAGTGGGAGAGTCTAGGATTAGAGGGCACAGCCTCAGAATTAAAGGACGTTCTTCTGGGAGAAATTTCTCTAGTCAGACGGTGGTGAATAGACAATAGACAATAGGTGCAGGAGTAGGCCACTCGGCCCTTCGAGCCAGCACCGCCATTCACTGTGATCATGGCTGATAGACAATAGGTGCAGGAGTAGGCCACTCGGCCCTTCGAGCCTGCACTGCCATTCACTGTGATCATGGCTGATCATCCCCAATCAGTACCCCGTTCCTGCCTTCTCCCCATATCCCCTGACTCACCCTATCTTTAAGAGCCCTACCTAGCTCTCTCTTGAGAACCGGCCTCCACCGCCCTCTGAGGCAGAGGATTCCACAGACTCACAACTCTCTGTGTGAAAAAGTGTTTCCTCGTCCCCACAAAACATTTCACCGTACCTCGGTACATGTGACGATAATACACCTAAATGCCACATAGGGTGGCTCGGTGGCCCAGCGGTAGAGTTGCTGCCTCACAGCGCCAGAGGCTCGGGTTCCATCCTGACTACGGGTGCTGTCTGTACGGAGTTTGCACGTTCTCCCTGTGACCTGCGTGGGTTTTCTCAGAGATCTCCGGTTTCCTCCCACACTCCTCCCACACTCCAAAGACGTGCAGGTTTGGAGGTTAATTGGCTTGGTGTATGTGTAAAATTGTCCCTAGTGAGTGTTCTTCTTAGGACCCCCTTCAGTCATGGCTGACCATGGGTGTCTCCAGGGTTGGAGGACGCCTGCCTGTGCGTGGCTTTGTTTAACGTGGGGAGACTGGTGCACAGACAGCCACCCCACGGTCCTTGACAGATCTGGGTCAGGATCCAGTGGCATGGAGTCCAAGACGACCGGAGACCCTTTTCTGCTGCAGCCTTCATCCGCCTTCCCAGCCGTTGTGACGCTCCACTAAGGTCAGCCATCGTCCTCCGCCTGTTCCACCGTTGAGGTCTTGGTTGGATTGCTCTTTGTCAGGGACCTCCACCTCGACCTTACCGCCAGGGGTGGCCCTACCAGGAGCGTAGCTCCAGACGGCATCGCTCTCAGGATCTCAGGTCCATGCAAGCTTCTCCACCACAACAAGGGGACAATCCACGGTGTGTGTAGGATAGTGTTAGTGTGCGGGGATCGCTGGTTGGCGCGGACCCAGTGGGCAGAAGGGCCTGTTTCTGGGCTGTATCACAAAAACTAAAGCTGGATGTTTTGAACTTATCTCCCCAGCACCGAGAGCACCTGTCAACTGGAGGCTGGGCAAGTTTCTGGGTCGGGGAGCATTTGGAGAAGTTTATCTGTGCTACGATGCCGACACAGGGAGAGAACTGGCCGTCAAACAGGTGGCCTTCGACCCCGACTGCCAAGAAACCAGCAAGGTTGGTGACTGGGTCAACGCTGTCCAACCTCACAGCTCCCGGAGAGACACAGAGTGCTGGAGTAACTCAGTGGGTCAGGCAGCATCTGTGGAGAACATGGATAGGTGACGTTTCACAGAGTGCTGGAGTAACTCAGCGGGTCAGGCAGCATCTGTGGAGAACATGGATAGATGACGTTTCACAGAGTGCTGGAGTAACTCAGCGGGTCAGGCAGCATCTGTGGAGAACATGGATAGGTGACGTTTCACAGAGTGCTGTAGTAACTCAGCGGGTCAGGCAGCATCTGTGGAGAACATGGATAGGTGACGTTTCACAGAGTGCTGGAGTAACTCAGCGGGTCAGGCAGCATCTGTGGAGAACATGGATAGATGACGTTTCACAGAGTGCTGGATGAACTCATAAATTTTAAGGGGGCAGTTCTGATGGAAATGTTTAGAGGGTCAAACGCAGGCAGATGGGACTAGTATACATGGGGCATTTGGCCAGCATGGATGTCGCGCCAAAGGGCCTGTTTCCACTCCGTATGAGTATTATGAGTGTAATGTATATAATGTAATTAGCATATGTTATGTCTTGTGTGAGGGGATGCATGTGTCCTACATCCTGGAGGAGACTCATGGTGGCATCCTACAATAAAGAAGCTTGTTAGTTTACTCCTGTATCTGAGAGTTCTTTTGAGTCAGTTCCAAGTACCCAAAATAAACTACAATAGGCGACGAGGATGGGATAGAGTTTGTGAACTCACCCGCAGGATTGTTTTACAACACACAGGATTGTTCAACAGTTTGAACTGTAGATACGGAGTTGTGTCGCAGTTGTTTGCGAGCGGGACAAGAGAGGCCTGCAGATCCCTCTATGCCGGGGACTGCATTTAAAACATCAGCTGTACAAGTCGGCGAGTTTTGTCAGGCTATCTCTATGTTGTGTCTACGTGGAAAGATGTCGTCCTTCGCATTGTTACTCATTTTAGACTGAGTTGTTTTCTTTTTGTCAAATTCCTCAAGCTGAATAGTCTTTGTATAAGTTTTCGGTGAATTGTTACACCAAAACACACAACAACAGCACGAAGAGGATAAAAGAACAGAAAAGGAAAGAAGGAGGACTGTCAGAAAAAAAAAGGTTGTGTTTGGAAACAAAGTGGAACGGCACCAAGCCAAAAGATTTTGGGCCAAATGGTTTTGAATTGGTGCCAAAGAAAAGAAAGGTTGGAACAGGAAGCAAGGAAAACAGGTGGGGCAGTAAGTAAGTGTCACCGAAGAAAGCAGCCGAAAGCTGGAAGCCTAACCGGCAGGGCAGCGACGGTGTCAACTTACCTGGAACATTTTCCAGGGCTGTGGAGCCAAGGCAAAGGGGCAGAAGAGGCCCAGCAGCTGCCATCGACTTCGGATGTTTTCCAGGGCTGTGTAGCCCACAGCCAGGCCCAGGAGCCGCCAACGACGTTGAGTGAGGGCCTAGTACCGGGTAGGTCACGGACAGGTCCAGTGAAGCCACCGACGAAACGGAGTCAGCCCGGCTGGGAGAAGAGTCAGCCCAGTCGAGGGAGAAAGCTGGCCGCGTGAGAAGCGGACCAGCAGCGAAAGAAACAAGCCGGGCCACGCGAGAGAAGCGGACCGGTCGTGCCAGAAAGCCCGGTCGCAAGAGACGGCCGTGAGCAGAGAAAGCCCGGTCGGGAGCAGAGACGGCCCGACTGTGAGCAGAAAAGAGGGTCCGGCCGCGCAAGAGAAGCGGACCGGCCGAGGGGGAAAGCCTGGACGTGAGAGGAAGTCCAGCCCCGAGCAAAGAGTGGGTCCGCACGAGAGAAGCAGGGCAGCACTCAAGCACTTCAGTCCGGTCGGGAGTAGAGTCAGCCCGGTCGGGAGTAGAGTCAGCCCGGTCGGGAGTAGAGTCAGCCCGGTCGGGAGTAGAGTCAGCCCGGTCGGGAGTAGTCAGCCCGGTCGGGAGTAGAGTCAGCCCGGTCGGGAGTAGAGTCAGCCCGGTCGGGAGTAGAGTCAGCCCGGTCGGGAGTAGAGTCAGCCCGGTCGGGAGTAGAGTCAGCCCGGTCGGGAGTAGAGACAGCCTGGTCGGGAGTAGAGACAGCCCGGTCGGGAGTAGAGTCGGCCCGGTCGGGAGTAGAGTCAGCCCGGTCGGGAGTAGAGTCAGCCCGGTCGGGAGTAGAGTCGGCCCGGTCGGGAGCAGAAAGTGGAGAAAGCCCGGTCGCGAGAGAGAGCCGGCCGAGGGAGAAGCGGGTCCGCGCGAGAAAAGCGGGAACTAGCAGCAGTAACTAGCAGTAGTCGACTTGGCAGCGAGCCAGCGGCAGCAAAAGTAACGGTGAAGCCCAGAGGAGCCAGCAAAAGTGGAGGTCTGGTGAGGCCAGCAGCAAAAGTACCGGTGGGGACAGCTCGAGCAGTCGAGAAGGCACTGGAGTTCATAGGCCGACAAGCTGGACCAGTGAAATCCATCAAAGTAAAAGCAGGACTGTAGAATGTAATGCGTTGTTCACTATTCCTTCACAGTAAATGCGGGACTGTTTGGATGTAATGCAATGGTCACTGTTATTAATAGTAAATCTGTGTGCATAGCAGGAATATGGTTAAAATGTTCTAAATGTCTATTAACATGAAATGGTGATTAATAGTATACATCTATTATTATAAGAATTAGTAATAATCAGTGGGCTGGATCACTTCTTAGTGTGTAGAAGGATTAAGTCTAGTGCAGAGTACACAGTGAGAGAAAAGAAGCCTGAATAGCAACAGGTAGCATGGCTTTTCAAATTGTAGGAAACGTGCCCCAATTAGATTCTGGGGGTCATTTTGAGAAATGGACCAAAGTCTTGGAGGCTTGTTTCATTTCCAATGATATCGCTGGAGAGGAGAAGAAGAGAGCATGGTTCATATTAGGCTTAGGAAGAGAGGGTTATCAAACCTTACGTATGTTACTGCTGCCAGCAAAGCCCACAGATAAAATGTATGAGGAGTGTAAGGAGGCATTAATGGCTCATTTCTCGCCAAAACCTCCAAGGGTGTCCAGAGGCAAGGAGCCTGAACTAAAGAGGGCAGAGAGTCTCTCAAAGGACCAAGGTCAAGTGCAAAAGGACAAAGGTCAAGTGCAAAGGACAAAGGTCAAGTGCAAAGGACAAAGGTCAAGTGCAAAGGGACACAAGTCAAGTGCAAAATGACACAGGTCAAGTGCAAAGGGACAAAGGGCAAATGCAAAGTAGCAGAAGTCAAAGGCAAAGAGAAATTGCCATCCAAAGGGCAACCCTAGCTATTCAAACTGCATTCAGGGGTATGAAGGTACGGAGAGAGATCCGGAACAAACAGAAGGCAGCAACGGTAATACAAGCAGCATTTAGAAGGCACAGAGTATACCGTCAATACAAGGCAATGAGATTGGCAGCTATAATAGTACAAACCCATTATAGGGCACAACTTCAAATGGAAAGTGATCGCAAAACTTACATTAAGGCACGCAGAAGCGTTGTACTGCTTCAGGCAACCTACCGTGGAATGCTTGTTCGAAGGCAACTGCGGGTCATGCATAAATCTGTCAAGGTCATACAGACTTATTATCAGATGTATAAACAGCGTCAGTATTTTAAGAAACTACGCTGGTCTGCCATTGCTGTACAGCAACGATACAGAGCATGCCAGATAAGAGATGTCCAAGTGAGACAGTATAAGAGTTTGAGGGAAGCAGTGGTGTGCATTCAGGCCTTATACCGCGGGATCAAAGCCAGAGTATTGGTAGAGAAAACCAAGGCAGCACGCTGTATTAAGTCATTCATAAGAATGTGCATTACAAGAAAGCATTTCTTGATGCAAAAGGCGGCTGTAGTCACTCTGCAAGCTGCATACCGTGGTTACTGATTAAGGGTACGGTACAGAGCTATGCGACAAGCAGTCATTTCGATCCAGAAATGATACAAAAGACTTAAACGATATAGGAGAGACTTCCTCAAACCGATTTATACAGCAGTTGTAGTGCAGTCTCACTACCATGCTTATGTAGTAAGAGAAATATACAGAGCGCAAATCAAAGCCACTGCTGTATTGCAAGGACAATATAGATCCTACTTCTTGATGAATAACCAGAAAGGTGATTTAAGAAGACAAATAGATGAACAGCAGAAAAGGCTTAAACGTTGCAAAGAATGGTTAAATAAATGTGTGACGATGAGCAAAAAAGCTGTTAACAGAAAAGTCTAAAGAAGAGAGGCTTGTCGGTCGAGACAAAAGTATGCAGGACCGATTGCGATTAGGACACTTATAGTATAGTCCAGCATGGAGCTTCCTTCACTGAGCAATGGACAAATGTTTATGCATTGCAGAATGTCATTATACACCGAGAGCAGATAAATACGCAGCGCCAGGAAATTGAGCGACAGAGAGCGAGTGAAAAACGAAAACCTGCAGTCATGTGTCAGATCCCACCTACAAATAAGGAACAGAAACAGAGGAAATGGTAACTTTAGCAGAATTTCAAGAACAGGAAGAAATCTGCAAATTAGATTAGGATATTTAAAAAGGGAAGAGGCAGAGATACAGGTAGAGCTAGAGTGATTAGAAAGATGAGTGGAATGAACCATTAGATACAGTTTACAGTTATGAGGATGTAATGTCAGATGACTGTAATAATATAATTTTGAAACTGTGTGTTGATCAATTATATTTAACGTACTAGAAATGGTGTTATTCGCCTCCAAGCTAAAGGGGGAGCAGTGTGATGTATATAATGTAATTAGCATATGTTATGTCTTGTGCGACGGGATGCATGCGCTGGGGGAGACTCAAGGTGGCGTCCTGCAATAAAGAAGCCTGTTATTTTACTCCTGTATCTGAGAGTTCTTTTGAGTCAGTTCCAAGTACCCAAAATACACTACAATGAGCATAAATGATGAGAATGTTGTTGCTTGAATAGTGAAATTGTTTAAGGCCTGGATAGAGTGGATGTGGAGAGTCTAATGGGAGAGTCTAGGACCAGAGGGCACAGCCTCGGAGTTAAAGGACGTACCTTTAAAATGGAGATGAGGAGGAATTTCTTTAACCAGAGGGTGGTGAATCTGTGGGATTCATTGCCACAGACGGGTGTGGACGCCACTAGTGGATATATTTATTTATGGTGGAGATAGATAGATTCTTGATTCGTATGGGTGTCAGAGGTTCTGGGGAAAGGCAGGAGAATGGGGTTAGGAGGGAGAGATAGATTGGCCATGATTGAATGGCAGAGTGGAATTGTTGGGCTGAATGGCCTAATTCTGCTCCTATTGTAAAAACATAGAAGGTTGGTGCAGGAGGAGGCCATTCGGCCCTTCGAGCCAGCATCGCCATTCAATGTGATCATGGGCTGATCATCCACAATCAGTACCCCGTTCCTGCTTCTCCCCATATCCCTTGACTCTGTTAGCCCTACGAGCTAAATCTAACTCTCTCTTTGAATAACTTTGAATAATCTCTTGAATCTTGAATCACTTGTGAACTATGTTGTTGTTATTCCAGGAGGTCAGTGCCTTGGAATGTGAGATCCAGTTGTTGAAGAACCTTTGCCACCACAGGATTGTGCAGTATTACGGGTCGTTGCTGGACTCGGTGAACAGAAGGTTGTCCATCTTTGTAGAGTACATGCCTGGCGTAAGTATTGGCCTCTTTCTCATTCCTCCATTTGCCTCCGCCAGCATTTGTCTCCAACTAATCTTGTCCCCTTCCTCTGTAGAACGTCCCACACCCTACTCGCGTATAGTGGCAACCTTCCGATGTAATTCTGATCCTAATCTCACCACGTTAGTCCGGTTCAGTAAAACACCGAGTCAAGCACTGGATCAACCCAACTTCTTTATTCTCAAACTCAAACACACTTCCTATACGATACCGAACCAACCTGGGCAGTCTGCACCCTAGCGGCATGATCATTGACTTCACCGATTTCCGGTAGCCATTGCTGTCTCCTCCCCTTCTCAGCTCTCCCTCAGCCCTCGGGCTCCTCCTCTTCCTTTCTTCTTTCTTCTCCACCCCCCCCCCCCCCCCCCCACATCAGTCTGAAGAAGGGTTTCAGCCCGAAACGTTGTCTATTCCTTCGCTCCATAGATGCTGCCTCACCCGCTGAGTTTCTCCAGCACTTTTGTCTACCACCGAACCAACACCGCGGGTCCGATCCTTGTCTCTACTCGTCCAAGCCCTTCAGCCGCGTGCGAATAGACACCTCCAGCAGGTCAGCACTGTCCCAAGTGCACCCCCAGAAGATTGACACGGACTCATGTGGTCTCCCCTCTTATGTACTGTATCGATCCCGTGGCGCGAAATACATGGAGGCAGCATCTGTGGAGAACATGGATAGGTGACGTTTCACAGAGTGCTGGAGTAACTCAGCGGGTCAGGCAGCATCTGTGGAGAACATGGATAGGTGACGTTTCACAGAGTGCTGGAGTAACTCAGTGGGTCAGGCAGCATCTGTGGAGAACATGGATAGGTGACGTTTCACAGAGTGCTGGAGTAACTCAGCGGGTCAGGCAGCATCTGTGGAGAACATGGAGAGGTGACGTTTCACAGAGTGCTGGAGTAACTCAGCGGGTCAGGCAGCATCTGTGGAGAACATGGATAGGTGACGATTCAGGTTGGGATTCTTCTTCAGACCCTTCTTTGGTCCTGACCCAAACGTCACCTATCCATGTTCTCCAGAGATGCTGCCCATGCAGCTGGTGCCTGATAACAGCTGAAGAAACGATCCCTGAATCTGTTATTTCAATTGTTAATGCTCGTACAGTAAGTTCGTGGAGCAGAGTTAGGCCATTTGACCCGTTGAGTCCACTCCATCATTCTCTCTAGGTTAATCTATCCTTCCCTCTCAACCTCTTGCCCAGAGTAGGGGAATCGAGGACATAGGGTCAAGGTGAAAGGGGAAAGTTTTAATAGGAATCTGAGAGGTAACATTTTCACACAGAGGGTGGTGGGTGTATGGAACGAGCTGCTGGAGGAGGTAGTTGAGGCTGGGACTATCCCATAGTTAAAGAAACAGTTAGACAGGTACATGGATAGGATGGGTTTGGAGGGATATGGACCAAGCATGGGCAGGTGGGACTAATGTAGCTGGGAGCTGAGTCTAAAGAAAGGTCTCGACCCGAAAAGTCGGCCATTCCTTCTCTCCAGAGATGCTGCCTGACCCGCTGAGTTACTCCAGCATTTTACAGCTGGGACATGTTGGCCGGTGTGGGCGAGTGGGGCCGAAGGGCCTGTTTCCACACTGTGTCAGTCTACGACTCTATGACCCCATTCTCCTGTCTTCTTCCTGTAACCACTGACTGTCGTTTCACTCAGGGCTCAGTCAAGGACCAGATTAAAGCTTACGGAGCTCTGACTGAGAATGTTACGCGGAAGTACACCGGGCAGATACTCGAGGGAGTGTCCTACCTACACAGCAACATGATCGTACACAGAGATATCAAAGGTATGTCGTGGCTGGATATTCTCTTCCGCACTCTGTATGTCCCACATTAGTATTGTGTGCAGTTTTGGTCCCTTAATTTGTGGAAGGACATTCTTGCTATTGAGGGAGTGCAGCGTAGGTTCACAAGGTTAATTCCCGGGATGGCGGGACTGTCATATGCTGAGAGAATGGAGCGGCTGGGCTTGTACACTCTGGAGTTTAGAAGGATGAGAGGTTATCTCAATGAAACATATTCAGATTCAGATTCAATTTTAATTGTCATTGTCAGTGTACAGTACAGAGACAACGAAATGCATTTAGCATCTCCCTGGAAGAGCGACATAGCAAACGATTTGAATAAATAATAATGTATCCGGGGGGGGGGGTGATTGGCAGTCACCGAGGTACGTTGTTTAGTAGAGTGACAGCCGCCGGGAAGAAGCTGTTCCTGGACCTGCTGGTTCGGCAACGGAGAGACCTGTAGCGCCTCCCGGATGGTAGGAGGGTAAACAGTCCATGGTTGGGGTGAGAGCAGTCCTTGGCGATGCTGAGCGCCCTCCGCAGACAACGCTTGCTTTGGACAGACTCAATGGAGGGGAGCGAGGAACCGGTGATGCGTTGGGCAATTTTCACCACCCTCTGCAATGCCTTCCGGTCGGAGACCGAGCAGTTGCCATACCATACTGTGATACAGTTGGTAAGGATGCTCTCGATGGTGCAGCAGTAGAAGTTCACCAGGATCTGAGGAGACAGATGGACCTTCTTCAGTCTCCTCAGGAAGAAGAGATGCTGGTGAGCCTTCTTGATCAGAGTTGATGTATTGTGGGTCCAAGAGAGGTCATCGGAGATGTTGACTCCGTGAATAAATATAAGATTATTAAGGGTTTGGACACGCTAGAGGCAGGAAACATGTTCCCGATGTTGGGGGAGTCCAGAACCAGGGGCCACACAGTTTAAGAATAAGGGGTAAGCCATTTAGAACGGAGACGAGGAAACACTTCTTCTCACAGAGAGTGGTGAGTCTGTAGAATTCACTGCCTCAGAGGGCGGTGGAGACAGGTTCTCTGGATACTTTCAAGAGAGAGCTAGATAGGGCTCTTAAAGATAGTGGAGTCAGGGGATATGGGGAGACGGCAGGAACGGGGTACTGATTGGGGATGATCAGCCATGATCACATTGAATGGCGGTGCTGGCTCAAAGGGCCGAATGGCCTACACCTGCACCTATTGTCTATTGTGACAACAGTCTCTGGTAAAACACAATGTGAATGAACGGTACCTTCTGACACTTTATTGTCAGATGTCACATAGAAACTTGGAAAATAGGTGCAGGAGTAGATTATTTGGCCCATCGAACCAGCACCACCATTCAATACGATAATGGCTGATCATCCATAAATCAGTATCCCGTTCCTGCTTTTTCCCCATATCCTTTGATTCCGTTAACCCAAAGAACAATATCTCACTCTCTCTTGAAAACATCCTGTGAATTGGCCTCCACAGCCTTCTGTGGCAGAGAATTCCACAGACTCACAACTCTCTGTGAGAAAAAGTGTTTCCTCGTCTCCGTTCTAAATGGCTTACCCCTTATTCTTAAACTGTGACCCCTGGTTCTGGACTCCCCCAACATCGGGAACAATTTTCCTGCATCGAGCCTGTCCAATCCCTTAAGAATTTTATATGTTTCTATAAGATCCCCTCTCATCCAGAGTATACATACAAACATAGAAACATAGAAACATAGAAAATAGGTGCAGGAGTAGGCCATTCGGCCCTTCGAGCCTGCACCGCCATTCAATATGTTCATGGCTGATCGTCAGTATCCCGTACCTGCCTTCTCTCCATACCTCCTGATCCCTTTAGCCACAAGGGCCACATCTAACTCCCTCTTAAACATAGCCAATGAATTGGCCTCAACTACTTTCTGTCCAATGAACTGGCCTCAACTACCTTCTGTACAAGATCCATTCTCTCAGCATATGACAGTCCCACCATCCCGGGAATTAACCTGGTGAACCTACGCTGCACTCCCTCAACAGCAAAAATGTCCTTTCTCAAATTAAGAGACCAAAACTGCACACAATACTCCAGGTGTGGTCTCACCAGGGCCCTGTATGACTGCAGAAGGACCTCTTTGCTCCTAAACTCAATCCTCTCGTTATGAAGGCCATTAGCTTTCTTCACTGCCTGCTGTAACTGCATGCTTACTTTCAGTGACTGATGAACATGCACAGTCAAGATCGAACCTGGGCCTCTGATGTTGTCAGGCAGCAGCTCCACCCGCTGCGCCGCCCCATTTGAGGCGTAAATTGAAAAACAAGTTAAACATCCCACCTTGGGAATTACATCCTGACTACGGGTGCTGTCTTTACGGAGCTTGTACGTACTCCCTGTGTCCGCGTGGGTTTTCTCCGGGTGCTCCGGTTTCATCCCACACTCCAAAGACGTGCAGGTTTGCAGGTTAAATAGCTTCTGTAAATTGGATAGTGCTGGCGTTAGGGGATTGCTGGCAGGTGCGGACTTGGGGATGATCAGTCATGATTGAATGGCAGAGTAGCCTTGATGGGCCGAATGGCCTGATTTTACTCCTTTTCCTTACGACCGTAAAGTCAGGTGTTTTCCATTCTGAGAATAAGTAGAATAAGTTCCATTTAAGAATAAGGGGTAAACCATTTAGAAGAGGCGAGGAAACACTTTTTCTCACAGAGAGTTGTGAGTCTGTGGAATTCTCTGCCTCAGAGGGCGTTGGAGTCCGGTTCTCTGGATGCTTTCAAGAGAGAGCTAGATAGGGCTCTTAAAGATAGCGGAGTCAGGGGATATGGGGAGAAGGCAGGAACGGGGTACTGATTGGGGATGATCAGCCATGATCACATTGAATGGCGGTGCTGGCTCGAAGGGCCGAATGGCTTCCTCCTGCACCTATTGTCTATTGTCTATTGCAACGTGTTCTGTTGGGTGCTGTGCATTCAATAGTAATCGACTTCTAGTTCTCTTGTGGATCCAGCAGACTAATGTTAAACGGGGCTGTGCATATATCGGAACATGCCTCCGTTCAGCAATCATTTCCTGCTGCTTTCAATGGTGTTCCACCCTGTTTATAAGATGACGTCGCCCTTGTTGATAACTTCACTACAGCTCGAAGCTGGAAACCATTCCCCTTTTCCATGCGACAGGAAGACTTGTGATGGAAAAGGCCAGGAAAATGGTGGGAAAACAGTGCTTGCAATTGCAGCATGGATAGGTGATGTTGTCTTCTGTCTGAAGAAGGGTCCCGCCCTGAAACGTCACCTGTCCATGTTCTCCACAGATGCTGCCTGACCCGCTGAGTTACTCCAGCACTCTGTGAAACGTCACCTATCCATGTTCTCCACAGATGCTGCCTGACCCGCTGAGTTACTCCAGCACTCTGTGAAACATCACCTATCCATGTTCTCCACAGATGCTGCCTGACCCGCTGAGTTACTCCAGCACTCTGTGAAACGTCACCTATCCATGTTTTCCACAGATACTGCCTGACCCACTAAGTTACTCCGGCACTGTGTGCCTGTCCAACAGTTTGAGCAGTAATTGAGTGAGCCCTGGGAGAAGTTTGCTAACGTGACTGTTTTGCTGCTTGCAGGTGCCAACATCCTGCGGGATTCTGCGGGCAATGTCAAGCTGGGCGACTTTGGGGCCAGTAAGCGTCTGCAGACCATCTGCATGTCGGGGACGGGGATTAAGTCAGTGACCGGGTCGCCGTATTGGATGAGTCCGGAGGTGATCAGCGGAGAGGGCTACGGCAGGAAGGCTGACGTGTGGTGAGCAACCTCTGGCTTAAATCAAACTTGAGAGTCATGGCCCTGTCCCACTTGCGTGACTTTTTCGCCGACTGCCGGCACCTGTCATAGGTCGGCGAAAATGTTCAACATGTTGAAAATCCAGCGGCGACCAGAAAGACGCTACGACTCTTTGGACGACTCACGACCGTACAGGCGACATGTCGCGGGGTGAAGCCTGTACGGTCGTGAGTAGTCGCCCAATGAGTCGTACCTTGTTCTGGTCGCCGCTGGATTTTCAACACGTTGAACATTTTTGGAGACCTGCTGCTACTATGACGGGTGCCGGCAAGTTGCCGAAAAAGTTGCGTAAGTGGGACAGGCCCTTGAAGAAGCTGATTGTAAACGTCTTCCGCTCCCCGGCCAATGAATTATCCGTCTTGTTAGACTATATTTGTTCACCCTGAGTGATCCTAAATCATCTTCTTGCGTATGGTTTGCACAGCCTAAAGTTGAAGGACAACTTGTTCTATTTCTAACACTGTCTCCCCATCTCCCCAGGCCCGCAACCTTGGCGTGATCTTTGATTCCACCCTCTCCCTTGAGCCTCACATCCGCCATGTCATTAAAACCTCCTTCTTTCACCTCCGCAACATCGCCAAAATCAGACCCTCTCTCACACCTCCCGCTGCTGAAAGACTCATCCATGCCTTCATCTCCTCCCGACTGGACTATTGCAACTCACTTCTCCTTGGCATCAGCTCCACCTACATCAACCGACTCCAACTGGTCCAGAACGCAGCTGCCCGACTCATCACCCACACCAAATCCTGGCATCACATCACTCCAGTCCTCAAACAACTTCACTGGCTACCCATCTCCCACCGGATCACCTACAAAATCCTGATCCTCACCTACAAAGCCCTCCACCATCTGGCCCCCCCCATATCTCACTGACCTCCTCTCCCCCTACCAACCCTCACGGCCCCTCAGATCCACATCAGCCGGTCTCCTCTCCATCCACAAGTCCAACCTCCGCAGTTTTGGGGACAGAGCCTTCTCCAGGGCAGCTCCCAGGCTCTGGAACTCCCTCCCCCAACTGATCCGCAATTCCGTGTCCCTCACCATCTTCCAGTCCCACCTCAAGACCCATCTCTTCACCTCTGCCTATCCTTAGCCCCACGTCCCCCTCCCTTTTCTGTGCTTGAATGGCCTCATATTGTGTTTTGAATTGAATTCTGTCTTTAACTTTGTGTACTAGTCATGTCTCTACTATTTATTTCATTCCGCTTACATGGTTTTCCTCTACCTGCTAAATTTTTGTAAGGTGTCCTTGAGACTCTTGAAAGGCGCCCATAAATAAAATTTATTATTATTATTTGATCTTATGTGCACGCCGGGTTGATGGCATTCGTCGAAACAGGGCGGACCACGTGAAGGTTGCAATCTCCAACCCCCTTACCCTAAATTATCAATAAATAACTAAATGTGTTCTTGCTCCTCCCTCAAAGGAAAAGATTAGTTTAGTTTAGAGATCCAGTGCGGAAACAAGCCCCTCGGCCCCGAGACCACACCGACCAGCGGTCTCTTTGTACACTATCACACACGCACACGCTCACACTGCGCCGACCAGCGATCCCCGCACACTAACACTATCCTACACACACACTAGGGACAATTTATACATTTACACCAAGCCAATTAACCTACAAACCTGTACATCTTTGGAGTGTGGGAGGAAACCGGAGCACCCGGAGAAAACCCACGCAGGTCACGGGGAGAACGTGCAAACTCCGTACAGACAGCACCCTTAATCGGGATCAAACCCAGGTTTCTTGCGCTGAATTCGCTGTGAGGCAGCAACTCTACCACTGCGCCACCGTGCGTTCCATACACTCAGCACCCTGTGTGGTTGTTGTGTGCGTGAGTGTGTGTGTGTGTGTGTAATTGTGGACCTACTATAGAGTCACAGAATGATACAGCGTGAAAACAGGCCCTTCAGCCCAACCTGCCCACACTGGCCAACAATGTCCCAGCTACACTAGTCCCACCTGCCTGCGTTTGGTCCATATTCCTCCAAACCTGTCCTATCCATGTACCTGTCGTAACTGTTTATTAAACGTTGGGATAGTCCCGGCCTCGACTACCTCCTCTGGCAGCTTGTTCCATACACTCACCACCCTCTGTGTGAAAAAGTTACCCCTCAGATTCCTATTAAATCTTTCCCCCTTCACCTTGAACCTATGTCCTCTGGGCCTCGATTCCCCTACTCTGGGCAAGAGACTCTGTGCATCTACCCAATCTATTCCTCTCATGATTTTATACACCTCTATAAGATCACTCTTCATCTTCCTGCACTCCATGAAATAGAGTCCCAGTCTACTCAACCTCTACCTATAGCTCACACCCTCTAGTCCTGGCAACATCCTCGTAAATCTTTTCGGAACCCTTTCAAGCTTGACAATATCTCTCCTATAACATGGTGCCCAGAACTGAACACAATATTCTAAATGTGGTCTCACCAACGCCTTGTACAACTGCAGCACGGACTCCCAACTTCTACACACAATACTCTGACTGATGAAGGCCAAAGTGCCAAAAGCCTTTTTGACTACCTTATCTCCCTGCGACTCCACCTTCAAGGAACCATACACCTGTACTCCTAGATCCCTCTGCTCGATTCCCCTACTCTGGGCAAGAGACTCTGTGCGTCTACCCGATCTATTCCTCTCATGACTTTTGCTTGTTCTGTAGGAGTGCTGGTTGCACAGTGGTGGAGATGTTGACAGAGAGACCTCCGTGGGCAGAGTATGAGGCCATGGCTGCCATCTTCAAGATCGCCACGCAGCCCACCAAACCCCAGCTCCCGGACGGAGTGTCCAGCGCCTGCCGCGCCTTCCTCAAGCTCATCTTCGTGGCGGAGAAGCGACGGCCATCCGCGGAGGCTCTCCTACGACACTCCTTCCTCCAGTATATCCTGTAGTACAGTCTTCATTACAACCTGTGTGTAGGAAAGGGCTGCAGATGCTGGTTTACACCGAAGATAGACTCAAAAATAACTCAGCGGCCATCTCTGGAGGGAAGGAATGGGTGACGTTTCAGGTTGAGATGTTTCTGAAGAAGGGTCTCAACCCGAAACGTCACCTATCCATGTTCTCCACAGATGCTGCCTGACCCGCTGAGTTACTCCAGCACTCTGTGAAACGTCACCTATCCATGTTCACCACAGATGCTGCCTGACCCGCTGAGTTACTCCAGCACTCTGTGAAACGTCACCTATCCATGTTCACCACAGATGCTGCCTGATTGTATGCAGTTTTGGTCCCCTAATTTGAGGAAGGACATTCTCGCTATAGAGGGAGTGCAGCGTAGGTTTACAAGGTTAATTCCCGGGATGGCGGTACTGTCATATGCTGAGAGAATGGAGCGGCTGGGCTTGTACACTCTGGAGTTTAGAAGGATGAGAGGGAATCTCATTGAAACATATAAGATAGTTAAGGGCTTGCGCACGCTAGAGGCAGGAAACATGTTCCCGATGTTGGGGGAGTCCAGAACCAGGGGCCACACAGTCTAAGAATAAGGGGTAAGCCATTTAAACGGTGACGAGGAAACACTTTTTCTCACACAGAGCTGTGAGTCTGTGGAATCCTCTGCCTCAGAGGGCGGTGGAGGCCGGTTCTCTGGATGCTTTCAAGAGAGAACTAGATAGGGCTCTTAAAGATAGTGTAGTCGGGGGATATGGGGAGAAGGCAGGAACGGGGTACTGATTGGGGATGATCAGCCATGATCACGTTGAATGGCGGTGCTGGCTCGAAGGGCCGAATGGCCTACTCCTGCACCTATTGTCTATTATTTACTGTCTATTGACCCGCTGAGTTACTCCAGCTTTTTGGAAATACAGGATCTCCAGTTTAAGCCAGCATCTGCAGTTCCTTCCGACATGCTGTTTTTTTGACCACTCCTGTCGAAGATGAATGTATATATTATGCTCGACCAAACTAAAGCGCAGCTAAAGCCTAACGACAAATTAATGCATCTGCACAGTATTTTAATTGTCTACATTGCTACCTGATGCTGCAGTGTGTATGAAGAATGGCATGAAGTGACCGAGAGGCAGGGAGATGAGGACAATCTGTTTGTTATTATACCTGACCTGGGCATCATTCAGACCTACGGGCGGCACGGTGGCGCAGCGGTAGAGTTGCTGCCTCACGGCGCCAGAGACCCGGGTTCCATCCTGACTACGGGTGCTGTCTGTACGGAGTTTGCACGTTCTCCCCATGACCTCCTTGTTTGGGATTGTTAACGGCTAAGATTGTTAAGGGTTTGGACACGCTAGAGGCAGGAAACATGTTCCCGATGTTGGGGGAGTCCAGAACCAGGGGCCACACACAGTTTAAGAATAAGGGCTAAGCCTAATTGTAAATTGTCCCTAGTGTGTGTAGGATGGTGTTAGTTGAGCAGGGATCGCTGGTCGGCGCAGACACGGTGGGCCAAAGGTCCTGTGTCCACGCTGGAAACCAGGGGTGGGCAGCCTTGTTCTGCATGGGGGCCGGGACGCCTGTCTGTGAGCGTATGGCGGGCCACACCTATCACGTGTACACATGGATCCCGCCACTTCCAGGATGCCGTTCCCACTCGCTCGTCCCCGGCCTGTTGACAACCCCTATCCCAACCAAAGATCATCCAGCGGATCTTTGATCCCGACAGTGATGCCCAGACACGGGAGGTGCACGGCCGTGCCGGCAGCTTTGCGCAGGATGTGGTGCAGCCAGAGCTCGGCGCTTGTCAGCGCACACCGTTCCGCCATTGCGGCCTCCAGTGCAGGCCTCCGTGCGTCACCACCGATGGGTGCCGCGGCCTAGGGCCCGGGTGATGACGGAAGTCTGCGGGCCGGATGATTACGGGAAAAAAACGCGCCTGCGGTGATTTCGGGGTAGGGGCCACATTCGGCCCGGGGGCCGTAGGTTGCCAACCCCTGGTCTATAGACTTGGAATGGATGAAGTGGACACGCTCTGTGTGGTCTAGTCATATGATGTCCGTTGACTGAGAGGTTATACATAAACAGATTGGTGCCAGGGTGCGTGCCCCAGTACACGTGTCCCATTCCATGTTTCCATCGGTGTGGGGAGGAAAGGTCACCATTTTATGCCTTTGATGTACTGCAGTACTGTCGCATGAATTAACAAAAGATGTTAGACTCACAATACTGAAACGCTCAGACCATGAGCCCTTTATGCATTTTTCTATTCTCGTGCTGACTTGTATATATTATTGACTTTTAAATATGACTTAAGTTGAGAACTGTTTTGTATAAAAAAAAGATGCAATCCTCCTTTTACTTGGTGGAATTAAAGAATCACTGAATTGAACAGGTTTGAGTCTAGTTTATTGTCACGTGTACCGAGGTACAGTGAAAAGCCTTTGTTGCGTGCTAACCAGTCAGCGGAAAGACAACACATGATTACAATCGAGCTGTCCACAGTGTACAGATACATGATAAAGGGAATAACGTTTAGTGCAAGGGTGGTCAAGGTGGCGCAGCGGTAGAGTTGCTGCCTTAGAGCGCTTGCAGCGCCGGAGACCCGGGTTCGATCCCGACTACGGGTGCTGTCTGTACGGCGTTTGTACGTTCTCCCCGTGACCTGTGTGGATTTTCTCCGAGATCTTCAGTTTCCTCCCACACTCCAAAGACGTACAGGTTTGAAGGTTCCTGGTCGGCGTGGACTCGGTGGGCCGAAGGGCCTGTTTCCGCGCTGTATCTCTAAACTAAACTAAACTACGCAAGGTAAAGTCTGATTAAACCAAGTCTGAGGGTCTTCAATGAGAACACCCTCCACATTCCTCACTGTGATGGAAGGCGAGAAAAAAGTTAAATCTCTTCCCTTCTTTGTTCTCCCGGGGTCGGGGCCCTCGAGCCTTCTGTTGACGGGACGATCTTTACTTACGTAGTTGGCGTTGGGCCCTCCGCGTTGTGGCGATCAAGCTCCTGCATCGGGCGGATCACAGTTCCCCGTGCCGGGTGATCGGACCCCGGGTCAGGGCTGGACGAACCTCTTGCGACTTTGGAGCTTCCCGATATCGGTCTCTACCTGAGACTGCGAGCTCCTCGACGGTGAAACCCGTTGGAGCGTCGATCCCACGCAAGGGATCGCAGGCTCCGATGGCAAGTCCACGGCCCCACGGTGGGGCTCAAAATCAGTCTGGAGCAAGGCCGCCAGCTCCATGATGTTAGGCTGCAGAGCGACCGGAGATACGATCCGGAAAAGAATCGCAACTCCGGCAAGGTAAGAGAGTGAAAAAAAAGTTTCCCCCTCCCCCCCGCCCCCCCACATGAAACAAACCAGAGAACATTAACACAAACTTTTAACAAACATTAAAAGAACAAAAAAGACGAAAAGACAGACCGTAGGCAAGGCAGCCATCGTTGACGGCGCCACCTGGTGGAAGAAGCAAGATAGTGAAACAAAGCATCAAAACTAAGCGTTAAATAATTTACCAGATTGCTTAATAGGCCAACACATTACCTATTAATTTAAAATAACTTTAGTATGCTGACATATAAAATGAGTACATTGTTTCAAACTGTGAATGGGAGAGCAGGCTCAACTTATGTCATTCATTTGAACTGCAGACGGCAAAAATAGACACAGAACATTGGAGTAAATCAGCGGGTCAGGCTGCATCTTGACCCGAAACGTCACCTATCCATGTTCTCCACAGATGCTGCCTGACCCGCTGAGTTACTCCAGCACTCTGTGAAACGTCACCTATCCATGTTCTCCACAGATGCTGCCTGACCTGCTGAGTTACTCCAGCACTCTGTGAAACGTCACCTATCCATGTTCTCCACAGATGCTGCCTGACCCACTGAGTTACTCCAGCACTCTGTGAAACGTCACCTATCCATGTTCTCCACAGATGCTGCCTGACCCGCTGAGTTACTCCAGCACTCTGTGAAACGTCACCTATCCATGTTCTCCACAGATGCTGCCTGACCCACTGAGTTACTCCAGCCCAGACAGGAATACCCAGAGGGAAATGGTTGCCGCTTTAGAGGAAGGATGTGGAGGCTTTGGAGAAGGTTCAGGGGAGGTTTTACCAGAAAGATGCGGGTACAGAGAACTGCAGATGCTAGTTTAAAGAAAAAGACACAAAACGCTGGAGTAACTTGGTGGGTCAAGTGAATCAAAATCAAAACGACATAAGTTTGCAGTCAGAGAGGCAATAGTTTGATAGGAACTTGATGGGTAACTTTTCCACACAGAGGGTGGTGGGTGTATGGAACCAGCTGCCAGAGGAGGTAGTCGAGACAAGGACTAGAACAGCATTTAAAGACACTTGGACAGGTACACGGATAGGGTCCGACCTGAAACGTCACCTATCCATGTTCTCCACAGATGCTGCCTGACCCGCTGAGTTACTCCAGCACTCTGTGAAACGTCACCTATCCATGTTCTCCACAGATGCTGCCTGACCCGCTGAGTTACTCCAGCACTCTATGTCTTTGTTAAACTTATGATTGGGCATTTTTAAGCAGAATATGCAGCTTAGTACAGGTGCTCCATCTACTGGACATCATGTGTTCAGCTGTTTACATGTGATTAATAATCAGGTAAAATTATTGAAACCAACCTTTTGATATTTAGTATTTTTGCTGATTCAAGGGGTCCATCGCAGGCAGGTGAGGTCCGCATCATACATCTGATAACAGATCTAATTATTTGTTTCATCAATAGTTATCAAGAGAGAGTAATGGGCAACTTTTGCCCACTTAGGCAACCTTTTAGGTGACTGCAGGAGACTATGCAGAATGTCCCAGTGGGTCGCCAGGAGGTCGAAGGTCGTCGTAAGTTGTGGCCGGTGCTGACCGGTGAATTTCATTGGCGCTTTGGGGGAAAAAAACCGTGAGCAGTAGTTTTCAGCCCCTAGAGCTCGATCTAACTCTCTCTTAAATCCATCCAGTGACTTGGCCTCCACTGCCCTCTGTGGCAGGGAATTCCACAAATTCACAACTCTCTGGGTGAAAAGGTTTTTTCTCACCTCAGTCTTAAATGGCCTCCCCTTTATTCTAAGACTGTGGCCCCTGGTTCTGGACTTGCCCAACATTGGGAACATTTTTCCTGCATCTAGCTTGTCCAGTCCTTCCTGTTCATCGCAGTGTGTGTCTGTATCACATGGGCGTTGCATCGTGTGAATTTCATTCAGACAGCGCATCCCCCTGCCCTGTTCCCCGCCTGCATAGTGTGTGTGTGTGTGTGTGTGTGTGTGTGTGTGTGTGTGTGTGTGTATGTCTGTGTGTGTGTGTGTCTCTGTGTCTGTGTCTGTGTGTCTGTGTGTCTGTGTGTGTGTGTGTGTGTGTGTGTATCTCTGTGTGTGTGTGTCTCTGTGTGTGTGTGTCTCTGTGTCTGTGTGTGTGTGTGTGTGTGTGTGTGTGTGTGTGTGTGTGTCTGTGTGTGCGTGTGTGTGCGTGTGTCTCTCTGTGTGTCTGTGTGTGTGTGTGTGTGTGTGTGTGTCTATGTGTGTGTGTGTGTGTCTGTGTCTGTGTGTCTATGTGTGTGTGTGTGTGTGTGTGTGTGTGTGTGTGTGTCTGTGTGTGTGTGTGTCTGTGTGTGTGTGTGTCTGTGTGCTCCACTGACAGTTCTTGGGGCTAAGGGAATCAAGGGATATGATTTTCTACTTGACACATTTTCTATGGAACACACAAGTTGCTGAGTTTCTATACAGAGGCCACACATCATCTCACACAACTGGTAAAGGTCCAGGTCGCGACTGCCAATGTGCCGGTGATAGAAACATAGGTACAAGAGTAGGCCATTCGGCCCTTTGAGCCAGCACCGCCATTCAATATGATCACGGCTGATCATTCACAATCAGTACCCCGTTCCTGTTTGTCCCCATATCCCTTGATTCCGTTAGCACTAAAAGCTAACTCTCTCTTGAAAACATCCAGTGAATCGGCCTCCACTGCCTTCTGTGGCAGAGAATTCCACAGATTCACAACTCTCTATGTGAAAAGGTTTTTCCCCTTCTCAGTTCTAAATGGCCGGCCCCTTATTTTTAAACTGTGTGACCCCTGGTTCTGGACTCCCCCAACATGGAGAACATTTTTCCTGCATCTAGCCTGCCCAATCCTTTTAAGAATTGTACATGTTTCTTGCCCAACGCTGCTTGCCCGGTTATCTCCAGTGATGGGGTTGTCACTAGAGAATAACCGCTGACATGTCTGTACTAGTTGAAGGCCATCAGTACCGACTCCTAATGAATCTGCCTCAGTAAATAACTAAAGCCTTTCAGCCGACAGTGCACAGAGAAGGTTTACGAGGATGTTGCCAGGACTAGAGGGGCTGTGCTACAGGGAGAGGCTGGGTCTCTATTCCATGGAGCGCAGGAGGATGAGGGGAGATCTTATAGAGGTGTATAAAATCATGAGAGGAATAGATCGGGTAGATCCACAGAGTCTGTTGCCCAGAGTAGGGGAATCGAGGACCAGAGGACATAGGTTCAAGGTGAAGGGGAAAATATTTAATAGGAATCTGAGGGGTAGCGTTTTATCACAGGTGGGTGTATGGAACGAGCTGCCAGAGGAGGTAGTTGAGCCTGGGACTATCCCAATGTTTAAGAAACATTTAGACTTGTACATGGATAGGACAGGTTTGGAGGGATATGGACCAAATGCAGGCAGGTGGGACTGGTGTAGACTAGGCCGGGACTATTGCAATGTTTAAGAAGAGGACTGGACTTTGCTGCCTTCCCTCACAGTGGGAACCGTTGTTGGGGGATATTTTTAAGTTTAATGTCAAATTCTTTAATGCAGTGTTTTATATTTATTGGTGTGCTGCAATGGCAACTCAAATTTCACCACCAATTGGTGTATGTGACAATAAATGTCCTTTGTCCTTTGTTTAAGAAACATTTCGACAGGAACATGGATAGGACAGGTTTAGAGGGATATGGACCAAATGCAGGCAGGTGGGACTAGTGTAGATGGGGCATGTTGGTCGGTGTGGGTAAGTTGGGCCATTGGGCCTGTTTCTGCACTGTATCACTCAAAAGGGGACCATGCAGGGACTGGATGTTCGGACCAACGGTGTATTATAATGTGTTAGATTGATTTAGAGATACAGGCATTCGGCCCACCGAGTCCACGCCGACCATCAATCACCCTGTTCACACCAGTTCACACTTTCTCACCCACTCCCTCCACACTAGGGGGCAATTTACAGAGGGGCCGATTATCCTGTAAACCCGCACGCCTTTGGGACGTGGGAGGAAACCGGAGCACCCGGTGAAAACCCACACTGTTACGGGGAGAACGTGCAAACTCCACACACAGACAGCACCCGAGGTCAGGATTGAACCCGGGTCTCTGGCGCTAGGAGGCAGCAGCTCCACCCGCTGCGCCACCGTGCCGCCAATTGGTGAGGCTTTCCAAGATGGCGGTGGGCGGACGGAGGAGTGGATCGTTGCTGGAGCGGGGGCTATGGGATCGTTCTCTGCACCCCCCGGGTACGCTCTGGGGGTACAAAGGGCGGCTGGGTGTGGCTCCCCCTGGGGGCATGGAGTCCGAGAGGGGGCCGTGGGAGGCCCTGCAGCAGCCTGGAGCTCCATTAGAGAGGGCGGCTGGAGGCCCATTACAGCCTGGGGCTCCATTAGAGAGGGTGGCCGGAGGCCCTTCAGCAGCCTGGAGCTCCATTAGAGAGGGCCGCTGGAGGCCCTGCTGCAGCCTGGAGCTCCATTAGAGAGGGCCGCTGGAGGCCCTGCTGCAGCCTGGAGCTCCATTAGAGAGGGCTGCTGGAGGCCCTGCAGCAGCCTGGAGCTCCATTAGAGAGGGCTGCTGGAGGCCCAGCAGCAGCCTGGAGCTCCATTAGAGAGGGCCGCTGGAGGCCCATTACAGCCTGGGGCTCCATTAGAGAGGGTGGCTGGAGCCCTTGCTGCAGCCTGGGCCTCGATTAGAGAGGGCTGCTGGAGGCCCTGCAGCAGCCTGGAGCTCAATTAGAGAGAGCGGCTGGAGGCCCTGCCTCAACCTGGGCCTCGATTGCACAACCCTAACTGGTTTGGGAGCAGCTCTGCCCAGGACAGGAAGGCTCTGCAGAGAGTAGTGCGTTCGGCCGAACGCACTATGGGAACTACACTCACACCCCCTGCAGGACCTATACACCAGGAGGTGCAGATCCAGAGCCAACAATATTATGGGGGACCCCTACCACCCCAGCAACGGACTGTTCCAGCTGCTACGGTCAGGCAAACGCCTCCACTGTCATGCAGTGAAAACCAAGAGAATGAGACGGAGTTTCGTCTCACAGGCCATCAGGACTGTAAACTCTTACCTCACCAGGGACTCATTTACATTGTTCAACAAGGAACTGCAGATGCTGGACGTAGACAAAACTGATACAAAGGTAGACAACAATCAGATGAAGAGCCTTGACCCGAAATGTTGCCTATTTCCTTCTCTCCATAGATGCTGCCTCACCCGCTGAGTTTCTCCAGGGACTAATTTACTGTTGTGATGTGTCTTTTTATTTTTCTAAAATGTAAAATGATCCCTGGGATGGCGGGACTGTCACATGAGGAAAGATTGAAAAGACTAGACTTGTATTCATTGGAGTTTAGAAGGATGAGGGGGGTCTTAGAGAAACGTATAACATTATAAAAGGACTGGACAAGCTAGATGCAGGACAAATGTTCCCAATGTTGGGCAAGTCCAGAACCAGGGGCCACAGTCTTAGAATAAAGGGGAGGCCATTTAAGACTGAGGTGAGAAAAAATCTTTTTCACCCAGAGAGTTGTGAATTTGTGGAATTCCCTGCTGCAGAGGGCAGTGGAGGCCAAGTCACTGGATGGATTTAAGATGTGCAGTGAAATGAAAATGGCAATGCCTGCAGTTTGTGCAAACAGCTACAGAACAGAACCAGTATTTAGAAACATAGAAAATAGGTGCAGGAGGAGGCCATTTGGCCCTTCGAGCCAGTGATCATCCCCAATCAATAACCCGTGCCTGCCTTCTCCCCATATCCCTTGACTCCACTAGTCCCTAGAGCTCTATCTAACTCTCTCTTAAATCCATCCAGTGACTTGGCCTCCACTGCCCTCTGCAGCAGGGAATTCCACAAATTCACAACTCTCTGGGTGAAAAAGATTTTTTCTCACCTCAGTCTTAAATGGCCTCCCCTTTATTCTAAGACTGTGGCCCTGGTTCTGGACTCGCCCAACATTGGGAACATTTGTCCTGCATCTAGCTTGTCCAGTCCTTTTATAATGTTATACGTTTCTATAAGATCCCCCCCCCCTCATCCTTCTAAACTCCAATGAATACAAGTCTAGTCTTTTCAATCTTTCCTCATGTGACAGTCCCGCCATCCCAGGGATCATTTTACATTTTAGAAAAATAAAAAGACACATCACAACAGTAAATTAGTCCCTGGAGAAACTCAGCGGGTGAGGCAGCATCTATGGAGAAGGAAATAGGCAACATTTCGGGTCAAGGCTCTTCATCTGATTGTTGTCTACCTGTGTATCAGTTTTGTCTACCTCCAGCATCTGCAGTTCCTTGTTGAACAATGTAAATGAGTCCCTGGTGAGGTAAGATTTTACAGTCCTGATGGCCTGTGGGAAGAAACTCCATCTCATTCTCTCTGTTTTCACTGCATGACAACGGAGGCGTTTGCCTGACTGTAGCAGCTGGAACAGTCCGTTGCTGGGGTGGTAGGGATCCCCCATAATGTGGCTGGCTCTGGATCTGCACCTCCTGGTGTATAGGTCCTGCAGGGGGTGTGAGTGTAGTTCCCATAGTGCGTTCGGCAAACTAATGTAAACTAAAAGCTGATGTGTTAATGAGAAGTTGTCCATTAGAGGTGCAAGATGCAAAATTAAAAGCTTTGTTCCCTTGACTGTGATTTGCCATTCACATCAGCCTGAATTTACTAAGTAGTTTTCTCATTTGATTATCCCTCATTTCTAGAAAATATATTCCTCAATTGCCCGCAGTTCCCGGGTGACGCAAGTCTTTCTGCCTTTCTGTAGTAAATGTTTCCCAGAAATTAATTAGGGCACATCGCTGCTTTCTTTAAAACCACTCAGCAAAAGCATGCGCTGTGAATGCAGCCTCTGATTGCAATCACGCCACACAGCCACTTCACTTCCTAATTGAGGCTGAGAAAAATGTACATCTTTCTGTTGACTTTTTAGATGCCGGTCCCAGAATATAATGTGTTATGCCCCTGTCCCACTTAGGAAACCTGAACGGAAACCTCAGGAGACTTTGCGCCCCACCCAAGGTTTCCGTGCGGTTCCCGGAGGTTTTTGTCAGTCCCCACTACCTGCAACCTCCGGCAACCACCTGCAACCTCCGGCAACCTCCGGCAACTGCACGGAAACCTTGGGAGGGGCGCAAAGTCTCCAGAGGTTTCCGTTCAGGTTTCCTAAGTGGGACAGGGGCATCACATTTCATCCTACACGCTGCGAGAACGACTGTGAATTGCCTTCGAGCATCATACACAGGTACATGCCTCACCTGGATTCAATAGGTTTAGAGAGATACAGTGCGGAAACCGGCCCTTCGGCCCACCGAGTCCGCACTGACCAGTGATCCCTGCACATTGACACTATCCCACTCACACTAGGTCTCAAGGCTATATGTGATAGAAGCAGAATTAGGCCATTCGGCCCATCAAGTCTACTCCGCAATTCAATCATGGCTGATCTATCTCTCCCTCATAACCTCATTCTCCTGCCTTCTCCCCATAACCCCGGACACCCGCACAAATCAAGAATCTATCTATCTCTGCTTTTAATATATCCACTGACTTGTGGCCTCCACAGATTCACCACCCTCTGACTAAAGAAATTCCTCCTCATCTCCTTCCTAAAAGAACGTCCTTTAATTCTGAGGCTGTGACCTCTAGTCCTAGACTCTCCCACTAGTGGAAACATCCTCTCCACGTCCACTCTATCCAAGTCTTTCACTATTCTGTAATGTTTCAATGAGGCCCCCCCCTCATTCTTCTAAACTCCAGCGAGTACAGGCCCAGTGCCGTCAAACGCTCATCATATGTTAACCCACTCATTCCTGGGATCATTCTTGTAAACCAGGGACAATTTACAATTTATACCGAAGCCAATTAACCTACAAACATATACGTTTTTGGAGTGTGGGAGGAAACCGGAGCACCCGGAGAAAACCCACGCAGGTCACGGGGAGAACGTACAAACTCCAGACAGACAGCACCCGTAGTCGGGATCGAACCTGGGACTCTGGCGCCTTGAGTCAGCAACTCTATCGCTGCGCCACCGTGCCACTGATGGACAATGGACAACTGATGGAGTGGGGGGGGGGGGGGAGAAAGTGGGCAAACAGAGGTGGAGGCAGTGCAGCTGGGATATGTTGGCCGGTGTGGGCAAGTTGGGCCGAAGGGCCTGTTTCCACACTGTATCACTCTATGACTCTACAATAAGGGTCCCACCCCAAAACATCACCTATCCATGTTCTCCACAGATGCTGCCTGACCCGCTGAGTTACTCCAGCACTCTGTGAAACGTCACCTATCCATGTTCTCCACAGATGCTGCCTGACCTGCTGAGTTACTCCAGCACTCTGTGAAACGTCACCTATCCATGTTCTCCGCAGATGCTGCCTGACCCGCTGAGTTACTCCAGCACTCTGTGAAACGTCACCTATCCATGTTCTCCACAGATGCTGCCTGACCCGCTGAGTTACTCCAGCACTCTGTGTCTTTCCAAAGCTATCTTGTTCTAAAAAGTCCAGTAATTGATCAGAACCTCAGACGTCATCCTATAGAGCCCGCTATTTAAGCAGCTGGAACAGCTGGATTTTTGTCTGGGACACAGATCCTTCCTTGGTAGAGCTGCTGTTTGCTTTTCCATGACACAGCTCAGAAAAAAACTCTATTTCCAATTAAATAAAAATAAGATCTGCTTTGCAGGGGGTGATGTACACCAGGGCTGCAAAACATCTGCTGCTCATCATATACTGGCCAGTCCTGCACTGTAGATAGACACAGAGTGCTGGAGTAACTCAGCGGGTCAGGCAGCATCTGTGGAGAACATGGATAGGTGACGTTTCACAGAGTGCTGGAGTAACTCAGCGGGTCAGGCAGCATCTGTGGAGAACATGGATAGGTGACGTTTCACAGAGTGCTGGATTAACTCTGTGGCAATTAATTCTACAGATTCACCACCTTCTGACTAAAGAACTTCCTTTTCATCTCCTTTTGTAAAAGTACATCCTTTTATTCTGAAGCTATGCCCTCTAGTCCTAGACTCTCCCACTAGTGGAAACATCCTCTCCACTCCCACTCCATCCATGCCAAGTATTAGTGACGTGTACATCACAGAACAGGCCCTATCCATGTATCTGTCCTCCTCTGTGCCACCTCTTCCTTTCTTCCCCCCCCCCCCTCACCCCCACATCAGTCTGACAAAGTGTCTCGACCCGAAACGTCACCTATTCCTTCGCTCCATAGATGCTGCCCCACCCGCTGAGTTTTTCCAGCATTTTTGTCTACCTTAAATATCTTTTAAATGTTGTTATATAACCTGCCTCAACTTACACCCCGGGGATCTTGTTCCATACACACACCATCCTCTGAGTGAAAAAGTTGCTCCTCAGATTCCTATTAAATCTTTCCCTTCTAACCCTAATCCTATGTCATCTGGTTCGTGTTTCTCCTACTCCGGGCAAGAGACTCTGTACGTCTACCCTCCACAATCCAAGTGATTGTCGTGTTTGAGATTACATGGATAGGACAAGTTTAGAGGGATATGGGCAGATGGGACTAATGTAGATAGGGTAGATAGGGTACTGTAGGCAGTACAGAGGAGATTTACTAGAATGTTGCCTGGGTTTCAGCAACTAAGTTACAGAGAAAGGTTGAACAAGTTAGGGCTTTATTCTTAAAGACTTGATAGAGGTCTTTAAAATGATGAGAGGGATAGACAGAGTTGACGTGGATCAGCTTTTCCCACTGAGAGTAGGGAAGATTCAAACAAGGGGACATGACTTGAGAATTAAGGGACAGAAGTTTAGGGGTAACATGAGGGGGAACTTCTTTACTCAGAGAGTGTGGCTGTGTGGAATGAGCTTCCAGTGAAGGTGGTGGAGGCAGGTTCGTTTTTATCATTTAAAAATAAATTGGATAGTTATATGGACGGGAAAGGAATGGAGGGTTATGGTCTGAGCACAGGTATATGGGACTAGGGGAGAATACGTGTTCGGCACGGACTAGAAGGGTCGAGATGGCCTGTTTCCGTGCTGTAATTGTTATATGGTTATATGGTATGTTGGTCGGTGTGGGCAAGTTGGGCCGAAGAGCCTATTTCCATGCTGTATGGTTATAACTCTACGAATATTATCATGCATAAAGGGCCTGTCCCACTTGGATGACCTAATCCACGAGTTTAGAAGACATATAGACGTTGAAAAAAATGTCACGGTCGTAATGACTCGCCAAAGTAAAAGACCTCCTGCGACTATGTCTACGAACTCCTACAACGAGCTTCACAACCTACTATGACCTACCTACGAGGAAAAAGTATCGATTTTTTTCCATGCCGACCTTTTTTTACTCGTGGACATTTTTTTATCAGGTTGGAAAAAACGCCGCGACCTACTTAAGGCCACGAGTATGCGGAGACCACTCACGAGCACGAGGAAGAGTTACGAAGACCTCCTAAGACCTCGTGTCGACCATGCTGTGAGTAGGAGTCAAGGGCAAACTCGGCAGAGGTCGCCAATTAGGTCGTACGTGGGACAGGGGCTTAAGTGTATAATGGTAGTTTAGATACCACATTCACAGTGGTTTTCTCAGTTGCGTGCTTATCCTGGTGTTGAAGCACAAGTATATGAGTATAGAAGCTGGCAGGTCAGGTCACAGGTGTATAAGATGTTGGTGAGGCCTCATTTAGAATATTGCGTTCAGTTCTGAGAACCATCCCACCATGACGGAATCAAGGGATATGGGGAGAAGGCAGGAACAGGGTACTGATTTTGGATGATCAGCCATGATCACATTGAATGGCGGTGCTGGCTTGAAGGGCCGAATGGCCTACACCTGCTATTTCTATGTTTCTATTTTGGAAAGGTTACATAGAAAATTTTGAAACATAGAAACAGTGAAAATAGGTGCAGGAGGAGGCCATTCGGACCTTCGAGCCAGCAACGCCATTCATTGTGATCATGGCTGATCGTCCCCTATCAATAACCCGTACCTGCCTTCTCCCCATATCCCTTGATTCCACTACCCCCAATCTATAAGAGCTCAATCTAACTCTCTCTTAAATTCATCCAGTGAATTGGCCTCCACTGCCTTCTGCGGCAGATAATTCAACAGATTCACAACTCTCTGGGTGAAAAAGTTTTTTCTCATCTCAGTCTTAAATGGCCTCCCCTTTATTCTTAGACTGTGGCCCCTGGTTCTGGACTCGCCCAACATTGGGAACATTTTTATTGCATCTAGCTTGTCCTGTTCTTTTATAATTTTATATGTTTCTAAGGCCCCATCCCCTCATCCTTCTAAACACCAGTGAATACAAGCCTAGTCTTTTCAATCTTTCCTCATATGACAGTCCCGCCATCCCAGGGATCAATCTCGTGAACCTACGCTGCACTGCCTCAATCACAAGGATGTCCTTCCTCAAATTAGGAGACCAAAACGGCACACAATACGCCACACAATACATTTACGAGGATGTTGCCAGGATTTGAGGGTGTGGGCTACAGGGAGAGGTTGAGTAGGCTGGGTCTCTATTCCCTGGAGTGCAGGAGGATGAGGGGTGATCTTATAGAGGTGTATAAAATGATGTGAAGAATAGATCGGGTAGACGCACAGACTCTCTTGCCCAGAGTAGGAGAATCAAGGGTAACTGAGGGTCCCTACGCACACTTGGGGACAATTTTACATTTATACAGAAGCCAATTAATCTACAAACCTGTACGTCTTTGGAGTGTGGGAAGAAACCGGAGCACCCGGAGAAAACCCACGCAGGTCAACAGACAATAGACAATAGGTGCAGGAGTAGGCCATTCGGCCCTTCAACCCAGCACCGCCATTCAATGTGATCATGGACCCCCCCCCCCTCCTCCACGGCCGGCTCCCGACGGCCCAGGATCTTCAGGATGTTGGCGCCGATATTCCCAGATAAGTTCCGGGTCGCATATGTTGCGAGCCGACACCCAAGACCGCTCCTCAGGTCCATAACCCTCCCAATCCACAAGATACTGACAACCACAATCACGCCGGCGCATCCCCAGCAACCGGCTGACTGTAAACACTGGACCCCCATCAAGGAACTGGGGGAGGGTGGGGGGGGGGGGGGGTGTGGCGGCAGGGACCAGAAGACTCTCCTTAAATGGCTTCAGTCGGGAGACATAGAAAGTAGGGTGGACCCTCATGGCACGGGGGAGTTTGAGACGAACCGCCACAGGATTGATCACCTTCGATATGGGGAAAGGATCAACAAAACGGGGAGCCAGTTTCCGGGATTCCACCCTCAGAGGTAAGTCTCGAGTGGAGAGCCACATCTTTTGGCCAGGCGAGTATACTGGAGCCGGTGTTCTTCCACGATCAGCCATCCTCTTGTAACGCGTAGAACTGCGCAACAGCATCTGACGAGCCCCATTCCAAACCTTGTGACAGCGACGGATGAGAGCCCGAGTGGAGGGCACACTGGACTCCTTCTCCACAGCAGGGAACAATGGCGGTTGATAACCATAGGCACACTGGAATGGAGAGAGACAAGAGGGTGAGCAAGGAAGTGTGTTGTGTGCATACTCCACCCAAATAAGGTGTTTGCTCCAAGTTGAAGGGTTCTGTGCCACCAAGCACCGTAGTCCCGTCTCCAATTCCTGGTTAAGGCGTTCAGTCTGTCCATTGGATTCCGGGTGATAACCAGATGTAAGGCTGACCGTGTCATCCAACAGAGAACAAAACTCCTTCCAAAACCTGGACATGAACTGAGGCCCCCGGTCAGACACAATGTCCCTGGGAAATCCAACAATTCGAAAAACATGAGACAGCATGACCTCTGCCGTTTTCTTGGCGGAGGGAAGCTTGTGCAACGGAATGAAATGGACCATCTTAGAAAATCTCTCCACTACAGTCACGACTGTGGTGTTACCTTCAGAAGAGGGCAGGCCCGTGACAAAGTCCATGGAGATGTCTGACCAGGGGCGTGAGGGGACAGGCAGCGTATTCAGAAGGCTAATGGCGGGCAGACGCGAGGTCTTGTTCAGAGCACAAATACTGCAGGCGGCGACGTACTCCTTAATCCCCCTCTCCATGGAAGGCCACCAAAACCTTTGTTTGGCCACAAACAGGGTTCGGCAGACACCGGGATGACAGGAGATCTGAGACGTATGAGCCCAGTGAATCACCTGTGAGCGAAGAGACTCGGGAACAAACAGACGATTAGAAGGACACCCTAGCGGAGACTGAACACCAGCAGTTGCCTCGGAAACTCTCTTCTCAATCTCCCAAGTAACTGCCCCAACAAAACAGGAAGCAGGCAGAATGGGAGTTGAAACCTTAGGGGCCGGGTCAGGATCAAACTGTCTGGAGAGAGCATTAGGTTTGCCATTCTTGGCACCAGGGCGGTAAGACAGTACAAAATCAAATCGATTAAAGAAGAGAGCCCACCTTGTTTGGCGCGAGTTGAGGCGTTTGGCTGACTTGATGTATTCCAGGTTCTTGTGGTCTGTCCAAACTAGAAACGGCTGCTCTGTGCCCTCCAACCAGTGTCTCCATTCCTCCAAGGCTGTTTTAACCGCTAACAGTTCACGGTTACCCACATGGTAATTTCTCTCAGCAGGAGAAAGCTTTCTT
This sequence comes from Leucoraja ocellata, assembly GCA_036785375.1. Classification (NCBI taxonomy): domain Eukaryota; kingdom Metazoa; phylum Chordata; class Chondrichthyes; order Rajiformes; family Rajidae; genus Leucoraja; species Leucoraja ocellata. Next base: position 88,489 of record JAWMAR010001287.1, read on the forward strand.
GAGAGGAGAGCGCAGGGATGCAGTCGACCATCTGTGGGGATTTCTGGGAGAGTACGGCCCCGATGCCCACACCCGAGGCGTCCACCTCAACCACGAACTGGAGTGACGGGTCAGGGTGAACCAGGATGGGGGCCGAGGAGAAGCTCCTCTTGAGTCTCATAAATGCAGTTTCTGCTTGAGGGGACCAAGAGAAAGGCACGTGGGGTGAGGTAAGAGCATGGAGTGGTGCAGCAGTGACACTAAAGTTCCGGATAAACTTCCTATAAAAATGAGCAAACCCAAGGAACCCCTGAAGTCACTTACGACTGGAGGGTGTAGGCCAGTTGGCCACAGCTCTGACCTTGCTCGGGTCTAGTATACAAACTTAAAGCACAAGGCATTGGGGGTTCAGTATTGATGTGGATAGAGAACTGGCTGGCAAACAGGAAGCAAAGAGTAGGAGTAAACGGGTCCTTTTCACAATGGCAGGCAGTGACTAGTGGGGTACCCCAAGGCTCAGTGCTGGGACCCCAGCTATTTACAATATATATTAATGATCTGGATGAGGGAATTGAAGGCAATATCTCCAAGTTTGCGGATGACACTAAGCTGGGGGGCAGTGTTAGCTGTGAGGAGGATGCTAGGAGACTGCAGGGTGACTTGCATAGGCTGGGTGAGTGGGCAAATGTTTGGCAGATGCAGTATAATGTGGATAAATGTGAGGTTATCCATTTTGGTGGCAAAAACAGGAAAGCAGACTATTATCTAAATGGTGGCCGATTGGGAAAGGGGGAGATGCAGCGAGACCTGGGTGTCATGGTACATCAGTCATTGAAGGTAGGCATGCAGGTGCAGCAGGCAGTAAAGAAAGCGAATGGTATGTTAGCTTTCATTGCAAAAGGATTTGAGTATAGGAGCAGAGAGGTTCTACTGCAGTTGTACAGGGTCTTGGTGAGACCACACCTGGAGTATTGCGTACAGTTTTGGTCTCCAAATCTGAGGAAGGACATTATTGCCATAGAGGGAGTGCAGAGACGGTTCACCAGACTGATTCCTGGGATGTCAGGACTGTCTTATGAAGAAAGACTGGATAGACTTGGTTTATACTCTCTAGAATTTAGAAGATTGAGAGGGGATCTTATAGAAACTTACAAAATTCTTAAGGGGTTGGACAGGCTAGATGCAGGAAGATTGTTCCCGATGTTAGGGAAGTCCAGGACAAGGGGTCACAGCCTAAGGATAAAGGGGAAATCCTTTAAAACCGAGATGAGAAGAACTTTTTTCACGCAGAGAGTGGTGAATCTCTGGAACTCTCTGCCACAGAGGGTAGTTGAGGCCAGTTCATTGGCTATATTTAAGAGGGAGTTAGATGTGGCCCTTGTGGCTAAGGGGATCAGGGGGTATGGAGAGAAGGCAGGTACGGGATACTGAGTTGGATGATCAGCCATGATCATATTGAATGGCTGTGCAGGCTCGAAGGGCCGAATGGCCTACTCCTGCACCTAATTTCTATGTTTCTTTGATGATCTTCTTCGCCCTGCTAAGGCAGCGGGAGGTGTAGATGTCCATCAGGGAGGGGAGAGGGCAACCAATGATCTTCTGCGCTGTCCTAGTTACCCTCTGAAGCCTCTCCCTGTCTGCCATGGTGCAGCTGCCATACCATGCTGTAATGCAGTATGTCAGCAGGCTCTCGATGGACGAGCGGTAGAAGGTCAGCAGCAGGTTAGAGTCCAGGTTGTGCTTCCTGAGGACCCTCAGGAAGTGCAGCCGCTGCTGAGCCTTCTTGATGACCGCTGTCGTGTTGTATGTCCAGATTCAGATTCAGATTCAGATGCATTTCGTTGTCTCTGTACTGTACACTGACAATGACAATTAAAATTGAATCTGAATCTGAATTTCTATGTTTCTATGTCCATCTGTATACCAGCAGGTGATACAACATAACCAAGGAATTGAACAGTGTTAACATGAAATCCACATTTCTCAGCTTTCACAAACAGATCATTCAGGAGCAAACGTTCCAGCACCTAGATAGATATGATATAGATAGATAGATAGATATGCCATTTATTGTCACTATACATGTACAGTGAAACTGAAAGCTGCTCGTACTCAGTGCATACATACAATTTAGCACAAAAAACAAGAAACAGAAAAACAAAAACAGAAGGGAGAAGGGGGGGGGGGGGGGGGGGGGGAAATAGGTGCACAAATTCTGCGGCGCTACATACATATATACATATATACAGATGGAAGTCCGGGTGTTGGGCAGTGAAGTCAGTGCATGTGTGACTTAAGAGTAGTTATAATTCTCGGAAAGCAACTATTTCTCAGTCTATTTGTCCTGGATTTGATGCACCCATAGCGCCTTCCAGAGGGCAGCAGGTCGAACAGTCCAAACGCAGGATGGGAGCTGTCTTTGATGATCTTCTTTGCCCTGCTAAGGCAGCGGGAGGTGTAGATATCCATCAGGGAGGGGAGAGGGCAACCAATGATCTTCTGTGCTGTCCTAGTTACCCTCTGAAGCCTCTCCCTGTCTGCCATGGTGCAGCTGCCATACCATGCTGTAATGCAATATGTCAGCAGGCTCTCGATGGACGAGCGGTAGAAGGTCAGCAGCAGGTTAGAGTCCAGGTTGTGCTTCCTGAGGACCCTCAGGAAGTGCAGCCGCTGCTGAGCCTTCTTGATGACCGCTGTCGTGTTGTCCGTCCAGGAGATATCAGCAGCGATATGGACGCCGAGAAACCGGAAGGTGTTGACCCTCTCCACACACTCGCCGTTGATGTGTAGGGGGACTAAGTCGCTGCTGTGCCTCCTGAAGTCGGACAATGAGCTCTTTTGTTTTCCTGGTGTTCAGAGCCAGATTGTTTTCTGAGCACCAGGTTGTCAACTTCAGGACTTCCTCTCTGTAGGCTGCCTCGTCTCCCTTTGAAATAAGTCCGACTACAGTAGTGTCGTCAGCAAATTTGACGATGCGGTTGTTGTTGTGGGCCGGACTACAGTCGTAGGTGTAGAGACAGTATAAGAGGGGGCTTAGCACACAGCCCTGTGGGGAACCGGTACTCAACCTGCGAGTGGAGGAGAGGTGGGGGCCGAGTCTCACAGTCTGGGGCCGGTTGGTGAGGAAATCTTTTATCCAGGCACATGTGAGAGTGACCAGTTTACCAATGAGAATGTCCGGAATGATTGTATTAAAAGCTGAGCTAAAATCCACAAAGAGCATCCGGACGTAGCTCTGCCCCTGCTCCAGATGACTCAGCACAGAGTGGAGAGCTACGGTAATGGCGTCTTCTGTGGATCTGTTTTGGCGATAGGCGAATTGGTGGGGGTCGAAGTCTGGTGGTAGATAGTCCTTGATGTGCTGGAGGACCAATCTCTTGAAGCACTTCGTGATTACTGGAGTGAGGGCCACAGGACGGTAGTCATTAAGGCTGGTGATGGTAGACTTCTTCGGCACTGGGATGATTGTGGCTGATTTTAGGCAGGACGGAATAACTGCCTGGTCCAGGGAGAGGTTGAAAATTCTGGTGAAGATGGCAGTGAGCTGGTGGGCGCACGCTTTGAGCACCTTACCAGGTACTCCATCTGGGCCGGTAGCCTTCTTGGGGTGGAGTAGTACAGGAGCTAGGTGAGGGTGGAAACAGGGCTGTAGCAGGTGAGTGCTGCTGTTGTGATGTTTCAAAGCGGGAGAAGAAGCAATTTAGCTTTTCTGCCAGCGGCGCACTCAGGTCTTCTGACTTTGTGGCACAGCCTCTGTAGTTGGTAATGTCTTGTATGCCCCGCCATACCTCCCGTGTATTATTGCTGGACAAGTGGGACTCTATGCTCCTCTTATGGTCCGCCTTGGCTTTTTTAATACCACTTTTCAGATCGGCTCGAGCAGCCCTGTACAGAGCTCTGTCACCTGACCTGAAGGCAGCATCGCGGGCTCTGAGGAGTGTGCGGACCTGGCTGGACATCCAGGGTTTCTGGTTTGGGAAAACCCATATGTTTTTGTCCACAGTCACGTTTCCGATGCAGAACTTGATATAGTCCAGCACCGATTCTGTGAGAGTTTCCAGATCCTGGTGTTCGAATATGTCCCAGTTTGTCTGTGTAAATCAGTCCTGTAGATTGGAGAGTGCACCTGGTGTACATGCTGCACATGGGAAGTCTCGTCTGGAGAAAAGATCAAAATGTCATCAAGGTACACAAGCACAAATCTGTTCAGCATGTCCCGTAATACATCATTAACCATTCCTTGAAAAACTGCTGGAGCATTAGTAAGACCAAACGGCATGACCAGATATTCATAATGACCACTGGGTGTGTTAAACGCAGTTTTCCATTCATCCCCCTCCCTTATCCTCACCAGATGATAAGCATTTCTAAGATCTAACTTGGTGAATACTTTAGCGTCTTTTAACAGTTCAAATGCAGAGGAGATAAGAGGAAGAGGGTACCTGTTTTTAACAGTAATGTCATCGAGTCCTCTGTAGTCAATGCAGGGCCGAAGTGTACCATCCTTCTTATCCACAAAGAAGAATCCAGCTCCTGCAGGTGAAGAGGAAGGTCTGATGATCCCAGCAGCAAGGGCGTCGTCAATGTATTTTTCCATGGCGAGCCGCTCAGGTGAAGACAAGGAGTAGAGACGACCCTTAGGAGGCGCTGTACCTGGCAGAAGGTCGATGCAACAGTCGTACGGTCTATGCGGCGGAAGAGATGTGGCCTTGGCCTTGTTGAACACCTCCTTTAGGTCTAAATAACATGAGGGAACCTTGGAGATATCTGGAAAATCCTCCTCCCTTGAACGGGAAGGCTGCCGGAGGGTGGTCCTGGAAGATCCCAGCAAACTGCTCCTTGATGGATCCTTCATAGACTCAGGAGAAGAATCATGCAGATAGATGAGTTTACAGTTATTCCCCCAAGAAATTATTTCCCCAGTACCCCAGTTCATGTGAGGATTATGGTAAGACAGCCAAGGGAGCCCCAAAACCAGAGGATGAAGAGGACAGTCGAGGAGATGAAAACTGATGGTCTCAAGGTGATTACCTGCCACGATGAGTTGAACAGGTTGAGTTCGGTGAGTTACCCTGTACAGTAGGCACCCATCCAGTGCACTAGCCTCCAGAGGATCTTGAAGCTGTTCACGTTCCAGCTCCAATTCATCAGCCAAGCGAATGTCCATGAAGTTCTCATCTGCCCCAGAATCAACCAAAGCCTGCAGGGAGTGCCACTGGGAATGCACCAACAATTGTACCGTCGACAATTGACGAGAGGAACGGCTCATAGGAGTGGTACAACTCACCAATGTCCTCTCTTTCATTGGTGAGCCTTGTCTTTTACTGAACAGCTGTTCAACAAATGTCCCAGTTCACCACAGTAAAAACACCTCCCCTCCCTTAGGCGGCGCTGCCGTTCCTCCGGGCTGAGTTTGGCTCGTCCCACCTGCATGGGCTCCTCCGAAGAGACAGGTGGCGCTGTAGGCTGACTGGACCGGCCGAGAGGGAACAAGTCCCGACCGGAAGGCGAAGGACGACGCTGCCGCCACGGCTGGGAGGAGGAGCGAACTGCTGCCGATCTCCTCTCTCGCTCTCTTTCTCTGAGTCTAGCGTCAATCTGGACAGCCAGGGAAATCATAGACTCGAAGTCGGAAGGCAGTGTTAGTGGAACCAATTGATCTTTGATAGCTTCAGACAATCCATTGCGAAAAGCATCCAACAAAGCAGCCTCATTCCATCCACTCTTGGCAGCAACAGTTCGAAAGTCAATAGCAAAATCCATAACTGTGGGATTACCTTGTTTCATGGAGACCAGGTTCTGTGAAGCCTCTCGGCCAGGATTGGAGTGATCAAACGTGCGGGACAGAGCTTCCATGAACAGGACCGACATCTGGCAAACAGGAGAATTCTGAGACCATTCCACCGTGGCCCAATCCTCCGCTCTGCCCGACAGGTGCATGATGATAAAGGCTACCCTTGAGCGTTCTGATGGAAAGGAAGCCGCTTGAAGTTCGAAATGAAGTCCACACTGAATCAAAAAAGGTCTACACGTCTCCGATTCCCCCGAGAAGTGTTCCGGTCTTGCCAGGTGGACGAATGGAGATGCTGCAGCAGCCGTGGCCCTCGGAGCTCCTGGAGACACAGACAAGGGATCAGACTCGGCAGGCACGGGAGCCGCAGCAGGAAACAAAGAATTCAGCCGAGTAACCAGGTGTTCAAACCGAGAACTTAAAGTGTTCACCTGTGAACCGATGTCCGCCTGGAATCCCTGCTGACGCTCGCCAAGGTCCCGGAACCCGGCGACGATTGAAGTGAGTTGACCCTCATAATGCGAGACGCGCTCCTCTTGCTTCTGGAGCGCTGCACGAAAAGGATCAGAGCCCGCTGAGCCCATTGTTGGCCAGTTCGTAATATCAGAACTGAACGAGGAGGAGGACACAAATGCAGGGTCAGACACAGGGCAGATCAGTCTTCAGAGTTTAATCGGTCCAAGTCGGTACACAGGTAAGCAAAACAGAGGCAACAGTACAATCTAGGAGCAGGCAAAAAACAGTCGAAAAACAGGCAATGGTCGAGATCACAAGGTCACAAGATTTCTAGAGCTGGAACGAGGTGATACCAAGTAGCATACACAACAAACTGGCAATGAGAAATAAAACACAAAGGGCTTAAATACAGACTGGCAGGGGATAACGAGACACAGGTGAAACACATCAGGGCAGGGCCAATAATCACATGAGGGTAAACGACCTGACAGGAAATGGGACCTGAAACAAGAGGAGATGCGAGACACCAAAATAAAACAAGAATGCACACTCTAATACTAAAAAACAATAAGAAACAGAAACTAGATCAAACCCGAGACCTGACAATGTGATGAAATATCCCTGCATCAATCAGGCCAGGTTATACCACACACACATCTCTTCACAAACCGTGACTTCCTCGCTGGGGTTTCCAAATAAGATCACACCTGTCTGGAATTAAATTCTGTTCAAAATTAATGATTAAGGATATGGGGTGGGTGGGGAAAATGTGTTTTAAATTCTTCATTGTTCGTATTCGCAACAGAAAACAGAAATTGAATGTCTTTCTTAGATAATAGAGACGACATTGTGTTAAACGGGCCGGACAATGCTGAGAAAGACACTGTTGTTGTCTGCGAATGGAAACCACACTCAGGGAAGCAAATCGGAAAATCGTCGACTTTTAGAAGAATGAGAAACTATTTGATCAAAGATAAAGCCGCTGGCGACTTGTACCCGGAGATTAGTGTGAATCAGAATACCCTTGATCTAACAATTGATAAACCCACATTTAAATCGGCGGGAATTTTCACTTTGACTCAAACAAAACTAGGAAAGCAAATCCTGAAACAATATGAAATATTTGTGATGAAAGGTGAGTGGGTGCGATAAGGATCAATAATGTTGAATTAATCTCTGTAAATATTGTCACCTATAATGAATGATGAGAGATGGCGGGAATTGTGAGACTTCTTCCACCCGGTGAAAAGTCAAACAACTGGGGAAATGATTTTGTTCATTGATTCTGTAATGATCAGCAGAGATGGGTGATAATAGTTTGATGACTTCACTGGGAACAGCAAATCAATGAATCTAGCTGCAGCGAATACCATGGTCTTCTTGACGGCACACGGTAAGGTGATCGCGGCAAGCAAGGTGGTATGGAACCAATGTGTCCGTGTAGTGGTCCCGGGGTGACACTGTTACTTAATGTTACCCTGTGACCAGGTGGATGGAAGTTCATCCATCACCTGTGGAACATGGGCTCTGTCATAGAGTTCACCTCTTGGGACCAATCAGATACACCTAGAAGGAGTGGAAATAGATGCATTTTCAACAGTTTGTGAATATTTGAAACAGAGCATGTGTAAATACAACAACGCCTGTATGTTGCCGGTTCCACCTGCAGTCCCACGGTGAGTAGCGTTGTTCAAATTCCTGGGTGTGCATATTTCCAAAGATCTCTCCTGGTCCCAGAACACTGAGGCAATTATAAAGAAAGTACATCAGCGCCTCTACTTCCTGAGAAGATTACGGAGAGTTGGTTTGTCACGGAGGACTCTTTTGAACTTCTACAGGTGCACAGTAGAGAGCATGCTGACTGGTTGCATCGTGGCTTGGTTAGGCAACCCGAGCGTCCAGGAGCGGGAAAGGCTGCAGAAAGTTGTAAACACTGCCCAGTCCAACATCGTCTCTGACCTCCCTACCATCGAGGGGATTTATCGCAGTCGCTGCCTCAAAAAGGCTGGCAGCATCATCAAGGACCCACACCATCCTGGCCACACACTCATCTCTCCACTGCCATCAGGTAGAAGGTACAGGAGCCTGAAATCTGCAACGTCTAGGTTCAGGAACAGCATCTTCCCCACAGCCATCAGACTATTAAACACAACTTCAAACAAACTCTGAACTATAACAGCTTATTGTACTCTATCTGTTTATTTATGTGTGTTTATGTATAAATATTCTATGTTATATGGACACACTGTTCTGTTCTGTATTTATGCCTACAATATTCTGTTGTGTTGCAGCAAGCAAGAATGTCATTGTCCTATCTGGGACTTGACTTGTACAAACCACTACTCACTCTGAATCTCATTGATCTGTTTTTCACAGTTGAGGCAAGTCCACAGAGGCCTTAGCTGGGCAGTGACGTCACACTCAGCTGCACCATCTCCAGACTGTCAGATACAGTCAGTCTTCACTGGAGACCCATGGACTCATCCTAGCAGAACAGGAGCAACACTGATCAGATCCGCCTGGATAACACGGTCTATCTGATGGTTCAACACGTTACAGTGGAGGATGGGAAGCTGTATGTGTATGAAGTGCGGGAAAACGGAAACATTCTTCACACAAGTAACGGAGATTTTACTGTAAACACCAGTGAGTGCAAACACTTCCCATTGGATATAGAAACATAGACAATAGGTGCAGGAGGAGGCCATTCGGTCCTTCGAGCCAGCACCGCCATTCAATGTGATCATGGCTGATCGTCCCCAATCAATAACCCGTGCCTGCCTTCTCCCCATATCCCTTGACTCCACAGGAACTGATCGTGAATCTATTGAACATTGTAAAATGATCACCAATGCATCCACTATTTCTAGAGCCACCTCCCTGAGGACCCTGGGATGCAGACCATCAGGTCCAGGTGATTTATCATCCTTCAGTCCCATTACCCGACCCAATACTTGTTAAAATTGTACAAGGCATTGGTGAGGCCAATTCTGGAGTATGGTGTACAATTTTGGTCGCCTAATTATAGGAAGGATGTCAACAAAATGGAGAGAGTACAGAGGAGATTTACTAGAATGTTGCCTGGGTTTTAGCAACTAAGTTACAGAGAAAGGTTGAACAAGTTAGGGCTTTATTCTTTGGAGCGCAGAAGGTTAAGGGGGGACTTGATAGAGGTCTTTAAAATGATAAGAGGGATAGACAGAGTTGACGTGGAAAAGCTTTTCCCACTGAGAGTAGGGAAGATTAAAACAAGGGGACATGACTTGAGAATTAAGGGACTGAAGTATAGGGGTAACATGAGGGGGAACTTCTTTATTCAGAGAGTGGTAGCTGTGTGGAATGAGCTTCCAGTGAAGGTGGTGGAGGCAGGTTCGCTTTTATCATTTAAAAATAAATTGGATAGTTATATGGACGGGAAGGGAATGGAGGGTTATGGTCTGAGCGCAGGTATATGGGACTAGGGGAGATTATGTGTTCGGCACGGACTAGAAGGGGTCGAGATGGCCTGTTTCCGTGCTGTAATTGTTATATGGTTATATGGTTAATACCATTTGTCGCCTAATGCAAATTTCTTTCAGTTCCTCTACCCCCTTAGATCCTCTGTCCTCCAGTACATTGTTTGTGTGTTCCTTAGTGAAGACAGATCCGAAGTACCTGTTCAACTCTTCTGCTATTAACATGTTGCCCATAATAATTTCACCGTGTCTGCCTTCAAGTGACCCACATTTGACTTTGCTACTCTTTTTCCCTTAACATATCTAAAGAAGCTTTTACTGTCCTTCTTTATATTCCTGGCCAGCTTCACCTCGTACTTCATCTTTTCAGCCCGTATTGTCCGTTTTGTTTCCTTCTGTTGTCCCATGAAAGTTTCCCAACCCTCTGGCTTCCGGCTGCTCTTTGCTGTGTTATACATCTTTTCTTTTAGTTTTATTCTATCCCTAACTTCTCTTGTCAGCCACGGTTGCCTCCTACTCCCCTTAGAATCTTTCTTCCTTTTTGGAATGAAATGATCCTGCGTCTTCCGGATTATGCCCATAAATTCCTGCCATTGCTGTTCCACCGTCATTCCTGCTAGGATCCCTTTCCAGTCTACCTTGGTCAGCTCCCCTCTCATGCCTTCATAGTCCCCTTTGTTCAACTGCATTACTGACACTTCCGATTTAACCTTCTCCTTCTCAAATTGAGAAGTAGACACTTGATTCACGGTGCTTCTTGTAATATTATATGTGTGCGCTCCTTGAAGAACTGTGGCAGTGCATGGGAGGCTGTATGTGTGTGAAGTGCAGGAAAACGGAAACATTCTTCACACAAGTATGGGAGATTTTACTGTAAACAACGGTGAGTGTGTACACCTCCCATTGGGTATCAAGTAGACAGTTGTATCATGGTGCTTCTTGTAATATTATATGCGTGCTCCGTGAAGAACTGTGGCAGTGACCAACTGCTCTCCAGTATAAAATGCTGCAATGATCAGGGAGAAGTTTCCAGAAAGTCTCTGTGTGGAGCAGCTGCCTGCTTGTCTCTGTGTGACAGACACACAGCACAGGAGGGTGATGTCTTTCTGTGACCATTGTTCAGTAAAGTATTTTGTCAGTTTATCTTGCCATCAATGCTCCAGTATCTGAGACTGGGATACTGATACAGGACTCATATTGCCATCAATGCTCCAGTATCTGAGACTGGGATACTGATACAGGACTCATCTTGCCATCAATGCTCCAGTATCTGAGACTGGGATACTGATACAGGACTCATCTTGCCATCAATGCTCCAGTATCTGAGACTGAGATACAGGACTCATCTTGCCATCAATGCTCCAGTATCTGAGACTGAGATACAGATACAGGACTCACCTTGTCATCAATGCTCCAGTATCTGAGACTGAGATACTGATACAGGACTCATCTTGCCATCAATGCTCCAGTATCTGAGACTGAGATACTGATACAGGACTCATCTTGCCATCAATGCTCCAGTATCTGGGATACTGATACAGGACTCATCTTGCCATCAATGCTCCAGTATCTGAGACTGAGATACTGATACAGGACTCACATCAAAGTGTCAGATAGAAAGTGTAGTCACCAGCACTTGCTGCCCACACTCACACTGGGAGTCCCGACCCACACACTTTACCGCTCCAGCAACGATCACAGTGAACTTCACCTGGTTTGTTCTGGGAGTAATGGTGATAGCTATTCCCGTGCTCAGTGGGCCTGGACACCTCATCACCATCAACAACAAAAAGCAATAGCATCTGCAGAACGATCTCAGCCCATCATCATCAATGTCAATGGGACCAACCTCAGGAATCGGCTGGTGACCTCAGGGAAACTCTTCGATGGCAAGGATTGCATTGGGAGGATTGTCCCCGTTGTGTTTCAAGATGCCGGAGTTTACATCTGTTTTCTGGAATCAAATATATTTCCCACCATTGATCTAATCACAGTGAAAGGTAGGAGTCAGAATGTTGCCACTGAGTTTACTGATGAACTTATTATTTAAAATGTAAACAACCTGCTTGTTTCCACAGTCACAGCTGAACCGTCTGATGCAGTGACTGAGGGAGACACCGTTACCCTGACCTGCTCTGTGTCTAACGTCATTGGGTCAATGAGACTGGTTTGGATCAATGGTGATGGCAAACGTGTTGGAGAAAAGACACTGACTGTGGAAGAGAAATCACTGAGTCTGGTTATTCAGAAAGCTGAGAGAGGCAGAGGGAACTGGAGATGTGTTTTGTTTGATCAAGAGCTGCCCCGGCTTTTTGTCCCGTATCAGAAGCCCAGTGGTAAGTGATAAGGGTTTGTTCTTCATACTTAGAGTCATGATTGAGTTTCAATGTCCTGACATTTGAAAGGGGAATATAGTTGTACCTTGACTGTGTGAAATACTTGACATTAGAGGCATTTCCAAACAAAATTCTAATCGCAGATTTCACAAGGACCAATAACAACCTTCAACCACTGCTGGAGTAATAATTATACTTTTTCCTGTATCTTCTTCTTCTTGCGTGTGGCGTGCACAGCCTAAAGTTGTTGGGCAACTTGTTCTATTTGATCTTCCGTTTGGACACGTCGAGTTGATTGCATTAGTTGAAACAGGGCGGACCACGTGAAGGTTGCAAACTTCCACCCCTTTTTCCTGTATAATCCTAAATAAAACAATTTCTCTCAAAGTCTCCAATATTTCCATCAATGCCCAATGCTACTGATCAAGGTGTAACTTCACTGGAGCCTGCCAAAATGCTATATCCATGAATAAAGCAACAAATATGAGGTATTTTGTGTTTACATGTTACAGAAACACAGATCTTTCAAACCTATACATGAGGCTAACATTGAAGCAAGATTGCACCTTTGTAAAATGGACATTTCTTTAAATGAACCCAAGTGAATGAGCCATGCCTCTCACACCTCATTGGGTAATGGATAGAACAGGTTTGTAGGGATATGGACCAAGCTTGGGGGAGGTGGGACTAGTGTAACTGGGACATGTAAGTTGGGCTGAAAGATTTGTTTCCACACTGCATCTCTATGACCCTATTAGCACCTCAGGCAATACGGCCCAGAGTAAGAATTCAGATCCTGCAGAGTCTCAGCTGTGAATCTGTATCCACGCCCTCTTGTGTAGACACCTGGTTGACATCAGTTTAGATATTGAATCAACCTATTTTGTGTATATTCAGAGCCAAAACATATTCACATTGTTCCAAAAGTATTGAAGCAGAAAATATCAAACAGAAATACTCAGATGTTATGGACACGAAATAAAAGGCATCCTGGACTTAGACGTGGCACAAATATTTCTCACTGTGTCCCAGTGTCTAATTCAGAATGTTGTCACGCCACAGACAGGAGTATTTAATTATGAAACACGGTGGAGAAAGGAAATTAAAATGTCAATTTTGTCCTTCAAAGGATCATTAGACATTTTGTCCTTCACAGACATTAGGATCATCATAGTTCTAGGCTACTTGGTGATTAAACTGGCCGTTGCTCTTGGACTAATTTGCTGCTCGTGGAGGATGAACAGGGTGAGAATTTCATGAGCTTTTCAATATAACAGAAACCAATCGCGGGCTGTCTCTGACATTGAGGAAATGGCTGTTCACAAAACATATTAGAGTGGTGACAATCTGTATTTTAGTGTTTTGTATCGAACAATGCAGCACAGAAATAGTGTGTGGACGTGGCATCAAAGGATGAGAATCTGAAGCAAAGAAGTTGAAGACAAATAGCCGAATGGAAACGTAGCTGAAACGCCAAATAACCGAATGGAAACAAAGCTGAAACGTCAACGACCCGAATGGAAATGTAGATGAAATGCCAAATAACCGAATGGAAACGTAGCTGAAACTCCAAATAACCGAATGGAAACGTAGCTGAAACTCCAAATAACCGAATGGAAACGTAGCTGAAACGTCAAATAACCAAATGGAAACGTAGCTGAAACGTCAAATAACCAAATGGAAACGTAGCTGAAACGCCAAATAACCGAATGGAAACGTAGCTGAAATGCCAAATAACCAAATGGAAACGTAGCTGAAACGCCAAATAACCGAATGGAAACGTAGCTGAAACGCCAACTGCCGCACTGACCGCACTGCTGAAAAGTCAGATGATGGCTTGTATGTGAAAATGACCCCCACCCTCCCGTCTCTATCGGCCAGTGATGTGATGGACGCGTGGGTCTGGAACAATTGCTGACAAGTCTCGCCTCCCGTAATATCATGTCCATTATTTGACTTTTCGGCAGAGCGGCCTTTCGGTTTATTGGCGTTTCCGCTTCGTATGTTTTTGGTTATTTGGCTTCGACTTCTTTGCTTCGACTTCTTGTCCTTCGATGCCACATCTGGGTACCACAGAAATAGCCCTTTTGGCCCATAATGTCGATGTTGATCATGATGCTAATTTAAACTAATTCCTTTTGCCTACTCATGATCTGAATCTCTCCATTCCCTGCATATTAATGAGCCTATTTAAATAATGTGCCTATCTAAATAATGTGCCTTTCTAAATAATGTACCTATCTAAATAATGTGCCTATCTAAATAATGTGCCTATCTAAATAATGTGCCTATCTAAATAATGTGCCTATCTAAATAATGTGCCTATCTAAATAATGTGCCTATCTAAATAATGTGCCAATCTAAATAATGTGCCTATCTAAATAATGTGCCAATCTAAATAATGTGCCTATCTAAATAATGTGCCTATCTAAATAATGTGCCTATCTAAAAACCTGCTCATGATCCAAACCTCTCCATTTCTTACATATTAATGAGCCTATCTAACTATCTAAAAACCTCGTAAACGCCATTCTCTGAGCAGTTTCTACCACAACCCTTCATAAAACTTCATAAATGTTGCATTTTCCCCCCTCCAATGCAGACGACATCCTGGTAAATCTCTTCTGCATCTTCTCCAAAGCCTTCACATCCTTCCTTCAATGGGGCTACAGAACTCCTCGTACTTCTAATGAGTGTTTATGTTTACATGAAATGGTCATGTAAATGTTCCCAACTTTGTCTACAATCTCCCTCTTACCTATCACTTCCAGCCTATTGTTTATCATTGCAGGATAAACTCTTTATTTAAAACATATTTGTTGCTCTTGTTTGATACAGAGCTGCAGAAATCCACGGGAAGTTACAGGAAATGTCACAAACAATTCAAACGAAGCTGTCGCATTGCAGACCCTGAGTTCTGACCCAGATCTGAGAGATCAGAATGAATGACCCAGCGCAGAAGAGGCCGTTCAGCCCATCAGGCTCATGTCCAAGGAAATCTGTATTCCTACAAAAATATTGAACCGAACGGAGACTTTGGAAATTGTTTTGTGGGTTTATTGTGCATTTGCTTTGTGCTTGTTTGGTTGTCATCTCTCCGAACTGTCTTGTATGCAGACCCCAAATTAAGGAGACTTCCCCCTCCTAATCAAGTCCCGGAGTCTGTCCCAACCCCATCTCTTTTTTCCAGCTTTCTCCCCCGACTCCATCAGTCCAAAGAAGGGTCCAGACCCGACACGTCACATGTCCATTCCCCCCCAAAGTGCCGGTAGAACTCAGCAGGTCAACCATCCGTGGTGGGAAACAGATGGAGAAGTGTTCCTATTACAAGCTCTCCTTGGCCCTGTCAAGAATGTGGTGTCCATTCTTGGGATGAGATACAAGGTCTGAGCTGACCAGTCATCGACAGCCCCCCTTCCCTTCTCTTCCCTCGTGGGCCATCTCTTTGTCATTCCTCTGTCTTCTTCTCGCTGGATGACAAGCAGAACCGTCTTGGTTTAACAGTAGATGTAACTTCTTCCTTTTGGCCTTTCGTTTCTGCAGGTATTTACAGCGGAATCTGATCTTCCTTTTGTTTTAGTAAAGGTAGAACCTTTGACATTTGCGATTGGTTTAGGATCTTGAATACTCCCATAGCGTGTGTAAATTTGACATGAACCGTACTTCCTTTTCTATAAACTTCCCCAGATCAGGAAGCATGGCCTCTCCATTCTCATATTCCTCTAACAGACCAGCTTTATCGTTTCTCTAAGTCTATAGGGCAGTTTTAGAGTGATCATTTTCATATTGCTATTAACATTCATTTCTTGCATGTGGTCTGCCTAAGAGGGTAGTCATTTCTTTCACACTTATAAGAAATATCACAAACTCCCGCAATGCTTTCGTATCTTCTGGCTGTATAGCTGTCCAAGCATAGGCCTTCTTCATGAGGATGTCTTTGGATCATGGAAGTATAAAGGGACTTTTATGTCGTGTGTCGGCAGTGAGTGAGCGGCGACTGTGGAGGTTTCAACAGCCCCGACCGAGCACGGGTGAACAAAAGGGGAAGATGATTGAACTTTATTACCTTCCATCACAGTGAGGAATGTGGATTCCACTGTGGTGGATGTTTATATTAGATTTTATTTTATGTGGCTGTGTGTCTTGTTGATTTTTACTCAGTGTGGCTGTATGGTAACTCAAATATCACTGGACCTTAATTGGTGCAAGTGACAATAAATTCCAACTTGAACTTGATCAGCTTTTGTCTATTTATTAAAACAAGGATAATGCTGACGGATCAGCCTCCTCCTGCACCTATTTTCTATGTTTATATCGTGCACATTTGTGACGGCTTGATTTCAAAGACAGGACAGGGGCATTCCCTGAGGGATTCGGGTGGTTGGAAGAGGTTTTGTCTGTGTTTTACCCCTCGGTTGTTGTCCGGGGAGGAAGGAGACGACACTCGGCCCATCGGGGCTAGGATGCACGGAAGGAAGGAGACGGCACTCGGCCCGTCGGGGATAGGATGCACGGAAGGTGACACTTGGCCCGTCGGGGCTACGATGCACGGGAGGTGACACTCGGCCCGTCAGGGCTAGGATGGGAAGGCTGAGCTTGGATTGAGGCTTGGAAGGCTGAGCTCGCCTCCCCTGCCCCGACCTGCATCCGGTCCATCACGGAGAGGGAAGCGTGCAAACTCCACATGGACAGCGTCAGCGGTTGCCCTGCCCTGCCCAGACACAGGCCCTTCGGCCCCTCTCATCAGTGCTACCCTGGATTTTCTGCAACACAATCTTGCATTTATTACAGCGTTAGTCATCATTGTCTGTACACTGTTCTGCACTGGATATTACATTTATTGTCATCATTGTCTGTACACTGTTCTGCACTGGATATTACATTTATTGTCATCATTGTCTGTACACTGTTCTGCACTGGATATTACATTTATTACAGCGTTTGTCATCACTGTATGTACACTGTTCTGCACTGGATATTGCATTGATTACACCATTTGTCATCACTGTATGTACACTGTTTGCTCTGGCGGCTGCGTGTGAACGGGCGATTTCATCGCCTCCCGATCGATGTGCAGAACAACAAACTAATGAAGCATCCAGAACACAGTTCTCCTGGGTTGCAGCAGGCTGAAGCATCAAACTGTTGAGCCCCGTCAGTCAGTCCCACAGCACAGAAACACACAGCCATGTCTATCGAAGCTAGTCCCACATGCCCACGTCTGGCCACTCACCCTCTCTGCCTTTCCCACCCATGCCTTTAGAAAGGAGATGAGGAGGATTTCTTTAGCCGGAGGGTGGTGAATCTGTGGAATTCATTGTCACAGAGGGCGGCGGAGGCCAAGTCACCGGGTGTTGCTTAGATTTTAGAAATACTGCACGGAAACAGGCTCTTCGGCCCAACGAGGCATCGCCAACCAGTGATCACCCCGTACACTAGCTCCATCCTACACACATTAGGGACAATTTTACACAATTTAACCTACAAACCAGCAGGCCTTTGGAGCACCCGGAGAAAACCCACGCAGGTCACGGGCAGAACGTGCAAACTCCGTACAGACAGCACTCGTATTCAGGATGGAACCCGGGTCTCTGGTGCTGTGAGGCAGCAACTCTACCGCTGCACCACTATCTATCAATTCATTTATTACTCACATCAGCAGAGTTGTGTACAAATGGTTCACATTAATAATGTCTATCTGAGGGGCAACTTTTCCACACAGGTGGGTGTATGGAATGAGCTGCCAGAGGAGCTAGTTGAGGCTGGGACTACCTCAACGTTTAAGATGGATTGTGCAGAGAATCATTGGGACAGAGCTACCAGCCTTGGAGGGCATCTACCACACACGGGGCCCCAGGAAGGCCGTCACCATCCACAAGGACTCATCACACCCTTGTAACGGACTGTTTGAACTACTCCCTCCGGCAGATGTTACAAGGCCTTCTACGCCCGAACCTCCAGACTCAGAAACAACTGTATTCCAAGAGATATAGCAGCTCTGAACCAGCCCTACGGAGTATCCCCCCTCCCCCTCCCCCCCCCCCCCCCCCCCCCCCGGACAGTCTCCCTCGGATGGTCACATCACTCAGCTTGCTTATTTATTTATTTATTTATTTATTTTACTTTTCCTGTACATCGGTTGAGCTGCATACAAAATCTCGTTGCACTGACGTGCAATGACAATAAAAGATATTATTATTATTATTTTTTATTATTATTATTATTATTATTATTATTATTATTAAGATACACTTGGATAGGACAGGTTTGGAGTGACATGGGCCAAACGTGGGCAGGTGGGACTAGTGTAGATAGGGCACATTGGTCGGGGTGGGACTAGTGTAGACGGGGCATGTTGGTCGGGGTCGGAATAGTGTAGATAGGGCATGTTGGTCGGGGTGTGACTAGTGTAGATGGGGCATGTCGGTCGGGGTGGGACTAGTGTAGATGGGGCATGTTGGTCGGGGTGGGACTAGTGTAGATGGGGCATGTTGGTCGGGGTGGGACTAGTGTAGATGGGGCATGTTGGTCGGGGTGGGACTAGTGTAGATGGGGCATGTTGGTCAGGGTGGGACTAGTGTAGATGGGGCATGTTGGTCGGGGTGGGACTAGTGTAGATGGGGCATGTCGGTCGGGGTGGGACTATTGTGTAGATGGGGCATGTCGGTCGGGGTGGGACTAGTGTAGATGGGGCATGTCGGTCAGGGTGGGACTATTGTGTAGATGGGGCATGTCGGTTGGGGTGGGACTAGTGTAGATGGGGCATGTCGGTCGGGGTGGGACTATTGTGTAGATGGGGCATGTCGGTCGGGGTGGGACTAGTGTAGATGGGGCATGTCGGTCGGGGTGGGACTATTGTGTAGATGGGGCATGTCGGTTGGGGTGGGACTAGTGTAGATGGGGCATGTCGGTAAGGGTGGGACTAGTGTAGATGGGGCATGTCGGTCGGGGTGGGACTATTGTGTAGATGGGGCATGTCGGTCGGGGTGGGACTAGTGTAGATGGGGCATGTCGGTCGGGGTGGGACTATTGTGTAGATGGGGCATGTCGGTCGGGGTGGGACTAGTGTAGATGGGGCATGTTGGTCGGGGTGGAATTAAATGAGACCAGTCCCAAACCAGTCTCACATTTCACTCTATCCCCTTCCACCTGTATCCCTCCCTCCCTCCAGCTTTACGTTTCACTCTTCTCATCTGTTGCATCTTTTGTCTCCTTGTCACCTCTAGCCAATGTCACAACCCATCACCCCCTCGCCACTGTATCCACAAATCACATAACAGGCATTGCCCTGCTCCCACCTCTTTCCCACTTTCTCTGCCCGACTCCATCAGTCTGAAGAAGGATCCCAACCTGAAACATCTGTCCATTCCCTTTGCAGGCAGGTAGATGGTGCCTGACCCATTGAGTACCTCCAGCCTTTGTTTTAGACCAGGTTACATCCCCTGGTTAAAGTCATCCTAGTTGACTGCTGTTGCAGGGAAAGTAGTTTAATGTTGATGACACTTGTGTTTAAATCATTACAATTAAGAAATCTTGCCCCTTCCAGTCACCCAAATGTAGCTTTGTTTGGAATTGGTCTAAATCTATATTTGGTTTAGTGTGTTTGTGTCTGTTGCCAGAATCCATTTCCTCTCCTCTCTGCTCCTTTCTAAAGGGGTGACCAATTAATGTTAGTTTCCACCCAGGATCTCCAAAGACTGGGTCCTCTGATGCTGGAAGAGTCTGCCAGGGTTAGACTATCTTCCCCATTCTGCCAAATGTTGCATA
The DNA here is from genome assembly GCA_036785375.1 of Leucoraja ocellata. Classification (NCBI taxonomy): domain Eukaryota; kingdom Metazoa; phylum Chordata; class Chondrichthyes; order Rajiformes; family Rajidae; genus Leucoraja; species Leucoraja ocellata. Next base: position 108,273 of record JAWMAR010001287.1, read on the forward strand.
AATTGGGCCAAACTTCACTCCTGTTCCTTTACTTGTGCGTCTCATTTAATTCAAAGTATTTCTTTGTCGGTTAAAGTAGTATCTGGTTTGCCATGGTGTGTTTCTCCAGTATTTGAGCATTGAGTATAGAAGTTGGGATGTAACGTTAAAATTGTACAAGGCATTGGTGCAATTCTGGAGTATGGTGTACAATTTTGGTTGCCCAATTATAGGAAAGATGTCAACAAAATAGAGAGAGTACAGAGGGGCATGTCGGTCAGGGTGGGACTAGTGTAGATGGGGCATTTCGGTCGGGGTGGGACTATTGTGTAGATGGGGCATGTCGGTCGGGGTGGGACTAGTGTAGATGGGGCATGTTGGTTGGGGTGGGACTAGTGTAGATGGGGCATGTTGGTCAGGGTGGGACTAGTGTAGATGGGGCATGTTGGCCAATTATTGTCCCGCAGACAACTACCGCCCCAGGTAGATATCATGATGTGTGCAACTAACATTGATTTGCCACTGGTGTGCAAAGGGTTAATGTGGTCATTGGCTTGATTGAAGCTGATTAGAAAATTGTCAGCTGCTGTGTACAAAATGCAGAGTTGTGGTGTGTCTGAGTGTAGTTGTACTGGGCTGTGGATGGGAGCAGTTGTCCTGGGTAGAGACAAGGAGTCTCCCCTTGTGTCTGATGTGGATCTATATCTCCAGGGCATGAAGTCGGTGAGAACACTACAGCTTTCTAATGAATTGTGTTTGCATCTTTGATTAATTCTGCTGACTTTTCCTTTCAATTATTGTCATTTGAAGTGTCCAGGGTTTTTAATGATGATTTTTTTTCTGGTGCAACTGGAATTGTGTTGTTTCTGTGCTGTATCTCCAAACTAAAAGGATGTTTCCACCAGTGGGAGAGTCTCGCACCAGAGGGCACAGAGTCAGAATAAAAGGATGTAACTTTGGAATCGTATTTGTGGAATTCCCTGCCACAGAGGGCAGTGGAGGCCAAATCACTGGATGGATTTAAGAGAGCGTTAGATAGAGCTCTAGGGGCTAGTGGAATCAAGGGATATGGGGGGGAGGCAGGCACGGGTTATTGATTGTGGATGATCAGCCATGATTGCAATGAATGGTGGTGGTGGCTTGAAGGGCTGAATGGCCTCCTTCTGCAATTATTTTCTATGTTTACTAAAGTGATGATGCCCTAACCTTATCACAACTGAAATTGAATCTGGCTGATGTAAATGTAGAAAGAAAGAACTGTAGATGCTGGTTTATACCAAAGATGGACACATTACTGGAGTAACTCAGTGGGTCAGTCAGCATCTCTGGAGAAACAAGAGAATTTGGGATGGAATAAAAGGGTTCTTAAAAATATCGCCCATCCTTTTACTCCAGTGATGGTGCCTGACCTGCTGAGTTTCTCCAGCACTCCTATCTTGGTCTCCTCTATATCCCACAGCTCTGCTCTTACTCCCCATCCCCCTACTCGTAACAAGGCCAGAGTCCCCCATGTCACCCATCGTAGGCAGTGAAGAAAGCGAATAGCCTGTTGGCCTTTATAACAAGAAGAATTGAATATGGGAGCAAAGAGGTCCTTCTGCAGATGTACAGGGCCCTGGTGAGACCACACCTGGAGTATTGTGTGCAGGTTTGCTCCCCTAATTTGAGGAAATACATTCTTGCTATTGAGGGAGCCTAGCGTAGGTTCACCCGGTTAATTCTCTGGGATGGCGGGACTGTGATATGCTGAGACAATGGAGCGGCTGGACTTGTACACTCTGGAGTTTAGAAGGAGGAAAGGGGATCTCATTGAAACGTATATAACTGTTAATGGCTTGGACACACTAGAGGCAGGAAACATGTTCCTGATGTTGGGGGAGTCCAGAACCAGGGGCCACAGTTTACGAATAAGGGGCAAGCCATTTAGAACAGAGATGAGGAAACACTTTTTCTCACGGAATCTGTGGAATTCTCTGCCTCAGAGGGCGGTGGAGGCCAGTTCTCTGGATGCTTTCAAGAGAGAGCTAGATAGGGCACTTAAAGATAGCGGAGTCAGGGGATATGGGGAGAAGGCAGGAACGGGGTACTGATTGTGGATAATCAGCCATGATCACATTGAATGGTGGTGCTGGCTCGAAGGGCCGAATGGCCTACTACTGCACTTGTTGTCTATTGTCCTCGCCTTCCACCGTCACATACAACAGATAATCCTCCAACGGGATCCCAACATTGGCAAACAATTTCAGTGTTTTCTCCCTCCTTCCCCTTCCCAGCTCTCCCACAGCCTACTGTGTCTGCTTCTTCCTTCCTTTATCCCGCACCCCCACCCCAACTTCAGTCTGAAGAAGGGTCTCGACCTGAAACGTCACCTATTCCTTCCCTCTATTGATGCTGCCTCACCCGCTGAGTTACTCCAGCATTTTTGTCCACCTTTGATTTTTTCCAGCATCTGCAGTTCTTTCTTAATCCATATTGGAGTGACTTGTTTTGTGAATTCACTGCATATTGGGAGTTGCTGTCTACAAATTAGATAGAAACATAGACAATAGGTGCAGGAGTATAGGCCATGCGGCCCTTCGAGCCTGCACCATTCGCCATTCAATATGATCATGGCTGATCATCCGACTCGGTATCCTGTACCTGCCTTCTCTCCATACCCCCTGATCCCTTTAGCCACAAGGGCCACATGTAACTCCCTCTTAAATATAGCCAACAAACTGTGGCCTCGACTACGTTCTGTGGCAGAGAATTCCACAGATTCACCACTCCCTGTGTGTGGGGGGGGAAAAAAATGTTTTTCTCATCTCGGTCCTAAAAGATTTCCCCCTTATCCTTAACCTGTGATCCCTTGTTCTGGACTTCCCCAACATCAGGAACACTCTTCCTGCATCTATCCTGTCCAACCCCTTAAGAATTTTGTAAGTTTCTATAAGATTCCCCCCCCCCCCCCCCACCCCCCTCTATCTTCTAATTTCTAGCGAGTACGAGCCAAATCTATCCAGTCTTTCTTCATATGAAAGTCCTGACATCCCAGGAATCAGTCTGGTGAACCTTCTCGGTACTCCCTCTATGGCAAGAATGCCTTTCCTCAGATTAGGAGACCAAAACTGTACGCAATACTCCAGGTGTGGTCTCACCAAGACCCTGTACAACTGCAGTAGAACCTCCCTGCTCCTATACTCAAATCCTTTTGCTATGAATGCTAACATACCATTTGCTTTCTTCACTGCCTGCTGCACCTGCATTCCTACTTTCATTGACTGGTGTACCATGACACTCGGGTCTCATTGCATCTTCCCCGTTTCCTAATCGGCCACCATATATAATAAGAGAATATATAACAAGTCTGGAGAATGAATCAAAGGCAGAAGAATATTCTCATTGATGAGTGTGGAGGATATATATGTATATAAGAATGACAATTTAAAATGACAATGTAGACACAAATGCTGGAGAAACTCAGCAGGTGGAGGCAGCATCTATGTCTGAGTTTGACCCTTCTTCAGACTCCAGCATCTCTCCAGCATTTTTGTCCACCATTTTATAGGGGGGTTGCACGCAAGGTCACTGGGTCACAGGGCATGACTCGTGGAGCTGCTCAATCCATCTGGAGGACATCCGTAACTTCCCGTATATGTTATTAATGCTAGAAACGCGTATTTCCTACCTGTTAAAAAAACGCCAAAATGTTGAATTTTTGCGCTGAAAAAAGTTATGGAAGTCTGGGTAAGTGAGACATTTTGTTGTCTCTGTACTGTACACTGACGATGACAATTAAAGTTGAATCTGAATCTGACATGTACCCAACTTTAGAATTCCAAACGTGAAGCGAAATGAAGGTAAAGAGAAGCTGAAGGGACAACAGCAGCTAAAGTGCTTGGTAAACATTGAAAATATTGGGAATTATCGCATTTGCTCACTGCATTTCATCAACAGTAAGGCATTATTTGTGTTTCTACTTGGTTCCTTTGGCATCTAAAAAGTCTCAGAAGTGATAAATCTGGCTGTAAATTTTTCTTCAGATGTGTTTTCATTTTGTATGTAAACACCCACGGGAACCATGGGCGATTTAATTAAAAAAAAAAAAAAAAAATTACAGCCAGATTTATCACTTCTGAGACTTTTTAGATGCCAAAGTATCAAGAAAAAACACAAAATGCCTTAGTTGATGAAATGCAGTGAGCAAACGGCCAATGTTCGCCAAGCCCTTCAGCTCTCGCTTCTATCTACTCATTTCTCCTCACTTTTGGAATTCTGAAGTAGGCTAAATGTCTTTCACGCTTATCCCGATTTCCATAATTATTTACAGCTCAATTGACAATTTCAGCGGTTTTTAACGGGCCCGCTACGCTGGAAACAATGGTCAGTGTTTACCAGCAGTTCATCGCCTGCCCTCCGCTTGGCGTCCGTCGCCTGCCCTCCGCTTGGCGTTGCGTAGCAACGGTATGGGTCATGGGTCGTGACCCCCATATAGATGCTGCCTCGTTCACTTTCACATTCCCGTGCAGATGGTGATAGATGAGGTGAGATTGACACGGCCGTGGTCCCAGCACTGACCGACTGACCGAGCCCCCTGAGTGAGGCAACGCTCATTGGAGTTGGGATGTATTAAATTCCCTAATCTGATCTGTCTCCAATGTTTGGAGACGCTTGGAAAGGTGCAATCAAGAATTATGAGGATATTGCCAAGAATTGTTGTTGAGGTTCCATTTACTTCATGAAGGCAGTGGCAAGAATGAATTTGTCTCCTGGATAGCTGTCGCATTGTGTTTTAATTGGGGCACTCACTTTATGAAGAATTCAGCTGATGATTAATTGTTGTGATTGAGAAGACAGCGAGAAATTTAAAGTGGATCTACATTTTACTTGGTTGAGGAAAGTTAATGTGAAGTATTTGTTACCCACTCGTGTGAAATGGTTAATGTTTTTTTTTTTTTTTTTTTTTTTTTAATTTTATTTTTATTAGAAGTACGGTAAATTACAATCCTACACAACACATATCTTAATACATTTTTTGTACCGCTTCATTTTTTTTTGAGCTTTAAGAAAAAGGTAGAAGTAAGGAAAGTAAAGAAAGTGCAAGAGAGTCGTGCAGTGCAAGAGTGTAGGGAAAAGAAAGCCCCTTAGGAAAGAAGTTAGAGAAGGAAGTAAAGTGAGAAAATAGACCCTAGAAAAGAAAGAAAGAGAAAATAGAAACAATCGCTCTATTATAACATTAAACTCCGCAGAAAGGGGACTACCAACCAAGTCTGTTTTTGTTATTTTACCTCCCGTTACCAGGTCCTGATTCCGCTTATTTATATATTTGTTTTTTTTAGATTACTCTTGCACCTCATACTTGTAATAGGTCCAGAAACATAGACCACGTCTTTTGGAATTGGTCTGCTTTACCTGCTAGGAGGAATCTCATCTCTTCCAGATGTAATGTTTCAAACATATTTGATATCCACATTTTTATTGTTGGTGTCGGCGCATTTTTCCAGAATTTAAGTATAAGCTTTTTTCCCATTATTAGCCCGTAATTAAATAAATTCTTCTGAAACACGTTTAATTCAGGGTTACCTTCCGATATTCCGAAGATAATCCATTCTGGTTTTGGTACCAGTTTTATTTTGATCAATTTTGAAAAAATATCAAATATTTCATACCAGAATTTTTGGATTTTTGTACAAAAAACAAAAGAGTGCGCTATGGTAGCTTCTTGACATAGGCATTTATCACAGATTGGTGAAACATTAGGGAAGATTTTATTTAATTTAGTTTTTGAATAATATAATCTATGTAATGTTTTAAATTGGATGAGCATATGTCGTACGTTGATCGAACATTTATGCACCTGTAGTAAATGATTATCCCAGGTCTCTTTTGAGATTTTTATAGCTAATTCTTGTTCCCAATCTTTTCTAGTTCCATCTGTTGTGGGTATTTCTATGTTTAAAATGATATTATATAGGTACGATATTAAATTAGCTGATTCCGCCTTGGTCTTCATTGCTTCATCCAATAAGTCGGAAGACATATTATGATAGTCTTTTGTGTGTTTTTTCAGATAATCACAAATTTGAAGATATTTAAAATATTGGATATTTTTCAAATTATATTTCAGTTGTAGTTGTTGAAATGATAGTAAATTCCCCAATTCATACAGATCTTCGAGCGTTTTAATTCCCATTCTTTCCCATTGTATAAATGATTTGTCTATGATTGATGGTTTAAACGATGGATTATTGACTATTGGTATTAAAAGAGATAGGTTTCTTAATTTTAAAGTCTGTTTTATTTGTTTCCATGTTCTTATTGTGTTATGTATAATTGGATTTTTATTATAATTTTTATTATTCAAATTTGTTGGTGAGAGGATGGTCGCTCCTATATTACTCGGGGAGCAGTCCTCTTTTTCCATTACCATCCAGTCCGCCTGCTGGGCAGAATTGTCCAGCAGGTGAATCATATTTTTAATATTTACTGCCCAGTTATAATACATAAAATTAGGGAGCGCTAGACCCCCCAGCTCTTTTCGTTTATTAAGGTGTGCTATTTGTATTCTATGGGATTTATAATCCCATATAAAATTTGTAATGTCTGAGTCCAATTTTTTGAAAAACTTTTTTGGGAGGTATATAGGTATTGATTGAAATAGCTATAGAATTTGTGGTAAGAAAACCATTTTAATAGCATTTATTCTGCCTATTAAGGACATCGGAAGTGTTTTCCAGAATTTAATCAGATTATTCAATTTCTTGAGTAAGGGATTATAATTGGCTTTAAACATATCTTGGTAATTTCTAGTAATTTCAATTCCCAAATATTTGAATTTTTCTGTAGCTATTTTAAAGGGAAATTTCCGAAGCTGTGTTGAGTCTTTTGGTTTTATCGACATAATTTCACTTTTGTTCCAATTTATTCTATATCCTGAAAAGGATCCAAAGTCCTCAATTAAGTTTAATATGTTTGGTATACTAATTTGTGGTTTTGTGATGTACAGTAGTACATCATCGGCATATAGGGATATTTTATTCTTTGAGTATTTTGTATTATAACCAGAAATATCCGGATGTGTTCTTATTTTTTCAGCAAGGGGTTCAATTACCAAAGCAAATAACAGCGGTGATAATGAGCATCCTTGTCTATTGCCCCTTGATAGTTCAAATTTCGAGGATAAGATATTATTAGTTAATATTCTAGCCGTAGGTTTGTTATATAATAGTTTTATCCATGCGATAAAGTTTTCTCCCAATTGGAATTTTTGCAATACTTTAATCATATAATCCCATTCTACTTGATCAAACGCTTTTTCTGCGTCCAGTGAGATAATAGATAACTCTTGGTCGTGAGGTTTATGTGAGTGCATTATGTTAAGCAAACGTCTCAAATTATTGAATGAGTGTCTCTTAGGTATAAATCCTGTTTGATCTCCATTTATTAATCTACTAACGTACCTGCTTAGTCTACTGGCTAGTGCTTTCGCTATTATTTTTTGATCCGTATTTAACAAAGCAATAGCTCTATATGAGCCTGGTTCTTCTATGTTTTTATCTTTTTTAAGTATTAATGTGATCGTTGATTCTGCTAATGTTTCGGGTAAGCTTTGCTCTTTAAAAGCGTGTGTATACATTTTCTGTAATCGTGGGGTAACTATATCATAAAAGGCTTTATAAAATTCATTACTGAATCCGTCTGGTCCTGGTGTTTTACCATTCTTTAGTGTTTTTATTGTGTCTTCTATCTCCTTAGAAGTAATTATTGCTCCCAGTTCCTCTTGTTCCCTCAATTCTAATTTTGGGAGGTTACAATTTTCCAGAAATTCTGAAATTTTATTATTATCTATTGACGTTTTAGATGTATATAGATTTTCGTAGAATTGAGCAAATCTTTTATTGATATCCTTGGGTAGTGTTAATAATTCCCCACTATCTGATTTAATCTTTAGTATTGCATTCTCTTTTTCCCTTTTTTCAACTGGGGTGCTAAGAGTTTGTGGGGTTTGTCCCCGAATTCAAAGTGTTCTTGTTTTGTAACTTGGAATAATGTTATAACTTTCTCTGACAATAATTTATTCAGCTTGAATTTCAATAATAGGATTTTATTATGTTTATCCATAGTTGGATCTTTAGCATTATCTGTATCTAATTGTTTTATTTGTTCTTCTAAATGTCTTTGTTCTTTCTTATTCTTTTTATTTTGATAAGCTTGAAATGAAATAATGACTCCTCTAATAAATGCTTTAAAGGATTCCCATAATAGCGTGGGGGATATATCTGGTGTATCATTTATCTCAAAGAATAAGTCCATCTGTTTTTTTAGATATATACTCCCTTGTGGGTCTTTTAAAAGTTGCGAATTAAACCTCCAGAACGATTTATTCATAGACATTCCTTCTAATTTTAAAACAAAGGTTAAAGGAGAGTGATCTGAAATCGCATTAATGTGGTATTTAGGATTCATAGTGTGTGTAATTAATTTTGTATCCACAAGAAAATAATCTATCCGTGAATATGTTTTATGCACCGTTGAATAGAACGAGTAGTCCCTTCCCGTCGGATTTGCAATCCTCCATACATCTGCTATATTTGTGTTTTCCATATATGTATGTAAGAGTTCACTGGTTTTAGATTTCATATTACCTTTTTGTTTTTGCATCGATTTATCTAAATAAGGGTCTAAAACACAGTTGAAGTCTCCTCCAATTATAACATTTTGATAATTAAATTCGGCAATTATGTTCAGAATTTTATTAAAAAATTGAGGGTTATCAAAGTTGGGCGCATATATATTTACCAGCGTAATTGGCGTATTATTGATCTCTCCTGCTACTATAAGATATCTCACTTCCTTATCTGAAATAGTATTCTTTGATTTAAATGGAATTCCTTTACGGATAATAATTGCAGTACCTCTAGATTTAGAAGTGAATGAAGAGTGAAATGTTTGGCCTATCCAGTTAGCCCTCAATCTCGTCTGATCTTGATGTTTAAGATGCGTTTCCTGTAGGAACTAAATGTCCGTGTTGTATGCTTTCAACTGAGCTAGTATCTTGCCCCTTTTAATAGGTTCATTAATACCCCTTATATTCCAACTACATAGTGTGACTCCTCCCATTTTCCTTTGATTGTCGTCATACATTTTTACCAATTTTAATGACCGTACTTATTATGGTGCATCTATACCTCAGGACTCTGGTTATTTTGGAAGCATTTATATTATAGACTTTCTTGGTAGTTCCCCTCTGCGATTGTCCTTGAAAAAAAAAACACATAAATGTGACGTATTGTGGTAAAAAAAAAGTATATAAAATAAATGTACGGTGTCTGGATTTCCGACACCGTAGTGAGTGGCCCACTCGTCTGTGGGATATGACATCAATATTGCTTCCGGCGTAGCTGTTATGAGGTTAGCCCCGCTGAATTTATTGCTCATAACCTAGGGGGTAGGTACCGTTTCCAAATCAGTTCTATTTCACCCCATTGCAGTGTGTATATATGTATATGTGTATATATATGTATATATATATATATATATATATGTGTGTTTCATTCCGACTTATCAAATCTAATCAATTATTCAGTTACACATATTCCTCTCTCTTTATCTCTTAACTATTTGTAATTGGGTTTTAGTATTGTTAAAAGTGAGCTGTTCGTTGAAAGGGTTAACCAGAGTCAGGCTCCTGGAATTAAGCCAGGTGTCTGAGTTTCTTCCCCTCCCCACTCGAGCTGCGGAACCTGTGAGATTACAATGTTATCTACGTTATAACACATATTTATCAATATCAGTTTATGTATTATGTATTAGTGTTGTTAGTTATTAATTACTAATAATTCTCTATACTTTGTAACAGTCTGTGAAAATATGTAAGCCATGTGATGTTTTTCACTCTCTCGCAGCTTCAGCAGATCTGCATACTTCTGTTATCAGTGTTTCCTGGCTTAAACATCGCATGTCCTTGAATTAAATTCGAGAGAAGATTATAATGTCTAGACAAGTCTCGTGGAAAATCTGTTGCGAATAGCCATTTTTAAATCTTGGTGTTATTCACTTTTTTCATTTTTCTACTAATATTCTTGTTGGGGGAATAAGCACATTAATTAGTTCATGACGTCTGGTGATCAATCTTCTTTTGCTGCTGCCTTAGCAACGATTTCTTGAGCGTATTTAAGGGATTCTACCGGGTTAGTGAATGTTTTTGAGATTCCCTTAAAAGTGATACGCATCCTAGCCGGATAAAACACTCCAGATATGACGCCCTTGACACCGTAGAGAGCTTCTCTGGTCTGTGAGAACTTTCTTCTCTTTAGCACAATCTCATGAGGGTAGTCCCGTAGAAGTTTAATAGAATCATTTCCATACATCATCTTCTCTCCGTATTTAATTTTTTTCAACAGCGCTTCCACTGTTGGGATATCCCGAAGTTTGACTATAATCTGTCGTGGGTAGGCTTGTTCTCCTTGAAATCTTGGTTTAAATCTAGGTAGTCGATGTGCTTCTTCAATTACTGGTGCTTCAGGTAAATTGAGTACATGTTTGATTAAATTGGCAGTGAACTCACTAGCGTTTTCCCCCTCAGCTCCCTCTTTCACTCCACGTATTCGTATATTTTGACGTCTTGAGCGAGCTTCTAGTTCAACACATTTATCAGATACTTTTGTAAATTGGCACTTAAGGCTGTCTAATTCTGACTTCATTGCCTCCATTTCTCCAGCCATCTCTTCCACAACAGCTTCCAAATCTTTCACTGCAGTTGCATTTGCGGAAATAGTTTCATGCACAGCCTCAAACATCTTTGTGGACTCTTCTGCCACCTTAGTAATTTTCCCCGTTAGCTCTTCTTGCACATCATCAACTTTTTTTTGCAGAGCGCCAATGCCCGCGAGTATTTTTTCATTACCAGCATTAATGGATTGTATGTTTTCCATCGAGTTTAAATTTCCAGCTTTCACATCCTCTTTCAAATCTCTTACCGAGTTCCTTAATTCCTCCATTTCAGTTTTCTCTTTTGTGATCAACTCAGTCTTAGATCGTGTAGCCATTCCAGAATCCACTCCAGAGGTTAGTGTTGCAGTTTCTTGATGTTCCTGAGACTTCGGAAGTTGTTTTGTCACTTTCCTCTGTGGGCTCTGACCTGTAGATGTATTTTTCATTTAAAATCAGTTTCCCTCCGTTAAATCCACGGCGCTTACTGATGACGTCATCAGCACCGCGACATGAAACTCCGGTAAGTCTTTAAAATCGGTCCCGACCTCCAGACCCGATTTTAACGCGAAAAATCGCGATTTTTTCATCGGAGCTAAAAGGTTTGCGACTGCTAGCAAAGCATGCCGCCACCGGAAGTCGAAATGGTTGATGTTAACTAAACTAATCACAGCTTGTTTATTATGAGTTCTTATGAAGGGCTTTCAGGTGAAAGGAATCTGTGATGTGGTCATTCATTGAGCTTTGGACTGGACAGACTGTTGTAAAGATATTTGGCTACTCTTGCTCAAAAGACAAAATGCTGGAGTAACTCAGCGGGTCAGGCAGTATCTGTGGAGAACATGGATAGGTGACGTAGAAACATAGAAAATAGGTGCAGGAGGAGGCCATTCGGCTCTTCGAGCCAGCACCGCCATTCACTGTGATCATGGCTGATCACCCCCAATCAATAACCCGTGCCTGCCTTCTCCCCATATCCCTTTACTCCACTAGCCCCCTAGAGCTCTATCTAACTCTCTCATAAATCCATCCAGTGATCCACATCCACAAATTCACAACTCTCTGGGTGGAAAAGTTTTTTTTTTTCTCGTCTGTCTTAAATGACCTCCCCTTGCATTTTGTTGTCTCTGTACTGTACACTGACACTGACAATGACAATTAAAGTTGAATCTGAATCTTTATTCTAAGACTGTGGCCCCTGGTTTTGGACTCGCCCAACATTGGGAACATTTTTCCTACATCAAACTTGCCCAGTACTTTTTATATGTTTCTATAAGATACCATCTCATCCTTTTAAACACCAGTGAATACGAGCCTAGTCTTTTCAATCTTTTCTCATATGACGGTCCCACCATCCCAGGGATTAATCTGGTGAACATACGCTGCACTGCCTCAATCATAAGGATGTCCTACCTCAAATTAGGAGACCAAACGCCATCTGCTAAACCCCAACGTCAGCCGCTGAAGACCCAACGTGCCGTGAAGACCCAACGCCAGCCGTGAAGACCCAACGCCAGCCGTGAAGACCCAACGCCAGCCGCTAAACCCCAACGCCAGCCACAATACACCAACGCCAGCCGCTAAACCCCAACACCAGCCGCAAAACCCCAACGCCAGCCGCTGAACACCCAACGCCAGCCGCTGAACACCCAACGCCAGCCGCTGAACACCCAACGCCAGCCGCTGAACACCCAACGCCAGCCGCTGAACACCCAACGCCAGCCGCTGAACACCCAACGCCAGCCGCTGAACACCCAACGCCAGCCGTGAAGACCCAACGCCAGCCGTGAAGACCCAACGCCAGCCGTGAAGACCCAACGCCAGCCGTGAAGACCCAACGCCAGCCGTGAAGACCCAACGCCAGCCGTGAAGACCCAACGCCAGCCGTGAAGACCCAACGCCAGCCGTGAAGACCCAACGCCAGCCTCTAAACCCCAACGCCAGCCTCTAAACCCCAACGCCAGCCTCGAAACCCCAAACGCCAGCCTCGAAACCCCAAACGCCAGCCGCTAAACCCCAACCGCCAGCCGCTAAACCCCAAACGCCAATACCTAAACCCCAAACGCCAATACCTAAACCCCAACGCCAGCCGCTAAACCCCAACGCCAGCCGCTAAACCCCAACGCCAGCCGCAAAACCCCAATAGCTAAACCCCAACGCCATCAGCGAAACCCCAACGACAACCGTTTAACACCAACGCCAGATGCTATAACCCACGTTAGCCGCAATACCCCATCGGCAGCCGCTAAACACCAACGCCAGCCGCTAAACCCAAACGCCAGCCACTATACGCCAGCCGCTAAACCCCAACGCCAGCCGCTAAACCCCAACGCCAGCCTCTAAACCCCAACGCCAGCCTCTAAACCCCAACGCCAGCCTCTAAACCCCAACGCCAGCCTCTAAACCCCAACGCCAGCCTCTAAACCCCAACGCCAGCCTCTAAACCCCAACGCCAGCCTCTAAACCCCAACGCCAGCCTCTAAACCCCAACGCCAGCCTCTAAACCCCAACGCCAGCCTCTAAACCCCAACGCCAGCCTCTAAACCCCAACGCCAGCAGCTAAACCCCAACGCCAGCAGCTAAACCCCAACGCCAGCAGCTAAACCTCAAAAGCAGCCGCTTAACCCCGTCAGCCGTGAAGCCCCAACGCCAGCCGCTAAACCCCAACGCCAGCCTCTAATCCCCAACGCCAGCCTCTAATCCCCAACGCCAGCCTCTAATCCCCAACGCCAGCCGCTAATCCCCAACGCCAGCCGCTAATCGCCAACGCCAGCCGCTAAACCACAACGCCAGCCGCTAAACCACAACGCCAGCCGCTAAACCACAACGCCAGCCGCTAAACCACAACGCCAGCCGCTAAGCTCCAACGCCAGCCGCTAAACCCCAACGCCAGCCGCTAAACCCCAACGCCAGCCGCTAAACCCCAACGCCAGCCGCTCATCCCCAACGCCAGCCGCTCATCCCCAACGCCAGCCGCTGAACACCCAACGCCAGCCGCTGAACACCCAACGCCAGCCGCTGAACACCCAACGCCAGCCGCTGAACACCCAACGCCAGCCGCTGAACACCCAACGCCAGCCGTGAAGACCCAACGCCAGCCGTGAAGACCCAACGCCAGCCGTGAAGACCCAACGCCAGCCGTGAAGACCCAACGCCAGCCGTGAAGACCCAACGCCAGCCGTGAAGACCCAACGCCAGCCTCTAAACCCCAACGCCAGCCTCTAAACCCCAACGCCAGCCGCGAAACCCCAACGCCAGCCGCGAAACCCCAACGCCAGCCGCGAAACCACAACGCCAGCCGCGAAACCCCGCCAGCCGCTATACCCCAACGCCAGCCGCTAAAACCCAAACGCCAATACCTAAACCCCAACGCCAGCAGCTAAACCTCAAAAGCAGCCGCTTAACCCCAACGCCAGCCGCTAAACCCCAACACCAGCCGCTAAACCACAACGCCAGCCGCTAATCGCCAACGTCAAGCGCTAAACCCCGCCAGCCGCTAAACCCCAACGCCAGCCGTGGAGCCCCAACGCCAGGCGCTAAACCCCAACACCAGCCGCTAAACCCCCAATACCTTCCGCTAAACCCCAACACCAGCATCTAAACCCCAAAACCAGCCTCTAAACCCCAAAGCCAGCCTCTAAACCCCAGCCAGCCTCTAAACCCCAGCCAGCCTCTAAACCCCAAAGCCAGCCTCTAAACCCCAACGGCAGCCTCTAAACCCAAACGCCAGCCTCCAAACCTTAACGCGTTGCTAAACCCCAACGCGTATCTAAACCCCAATGCCAGTAGCTAAACCCCAACGCCAGTAGCTAAACCCCAACGCCAGTAGCTAAACCCCAACGCCAGATGTTAAACCCCAACGCCAGACGCTAAACCCCAACACCAGTAGGTAAATGCCAACGCCAGCAGCTAAACCTCAAAAGCAGCCGCTTAACCCCGTCAGCCGTGAAGCCCCAACGCCAGCCTCTAATCCCCAACACCAGCCGCTAATCGCCAACGCCAGCCGCTAATCACCAACGCCAGCCTCTAATCCCCAACGCCAGCCGCTAAACCACAACGCCAGCCGCTAAACTCCAACGCCAGCCGCTGAACACCCAACGCCAGCCGCTGAACACCCAACGCCAGCCGCTGAACACCCAACGCCAGCCGCTGAACACCCAACGCCAGCCGCTGAACACCCAACGCCAGCCGCTGAACACCCAACGCCAGCCTCTAAACCCCAACGCCAGTAGCTAAACCCCAACGCCAGCCTCTAAACCCCAACGCCAGCCTCTAAACCCCAACGCCAGCCTCTAAACCCCAACGCCAGCCTCTAAACCCCAACGCCAGCCTCTAAACCCCAACGCCAGCAGGTAAATGCCAACGCCAGCAGCTAAACCTCAAAAGCAGCCGCTTAACCCCGTCAGCCGTGAAGCCCCAACGCCAGCCTCTAAACCCCAACGCCAGCCTCTAAACCCCAACGCCAGCCCCTAAACCCCAACGCCAGCCCCTAAACCCCAACGCCAGCCCCTAAACCCCAACGCCAGCCTCTAAACCCCAACGCCAGCCTCTAAACCCCAACGCCAGCCTCTAAACCCCAACGCCAGCCTCTAAACCCCAACGCCAGCCTCTAAACCCCAACGCCAGCCTCTAAACCCCAACGCCAGCCTCTAAACCCCAACGCCAGCCTCTAAACCCCAACGCCAGCCTCTAAACCCCAACACCAGTAGCTAAACCCCACCAGTAGCTAAACCCCTACGCCAGCAGCTAAACCTCAAAAGCAGCCGCTTAACCCCGTCAGCCGTGAAGCCCCAACGCCAGCCGCTAAACCCCAACGCCAGCCTCTAATCCCCAACACCAGCCGCTAATCGCCAACGCCAGCCGCTAATCGCCAACGCCAGCCGCTAATCGCCAACGCCAGCCTCTAATCGCCAACGCCAGCCGCTAAACCACAAAGCCAGCCGCTAAACCACGCCAGCCGCTAAGCTCCAACGCCAGCCGCTAAGCTCCAACGCCAGCCGCTAAACCCCAACGCCAGCCGCTCATCCCCAACGCCAGCCGCTGAACACCCAACGCCAGCCGCTGAACACCCAATGCCAGCCGCTGAACACCCAACGCCAGCCGCTGAACACCCAACGCCAGCCGCTGAACACCCAACGCCAGCCGCTGAACACCCAACGCCAGCCGTGAAGACCCAACGCCAGCCGTGAAGACCCAACGCCAGCCGTGAAGACCCAACGCCAGCCGTGAAGACCCAACGCCAGCCGTGAAGACCCAACGCCAGCCGTGAAGACCCAACGCCAGCCTCTAAACCCCAACGCCAGCCGCGAAACCCCAACGCCAGCCGCGAAACCCCAACGCCAGCCGCGAAACCCCAACGCCAGCCGCGAAACCACAACGCCAGCCGCGAAACCCCGCCAGCCGCTATACCCCAACGCCAGCCGCTAAAACCCAAACGCCAATACCTAAACCCCAACGCCAGCAGCTAAACCTCAAAAGCAGCCGCTTAACCCCAACGCCAGCCGCTAAACCCCAACACCAGCCGCTAAACCACAACGCCAGCCGCTAATCGCCAACGTCAAGCGCTAAACCCCGCCAGCCGCTAAACCCCAACGCCAGCCGTGGAGCCCCAACGCCAGGCGCTAAACCCCAACACCAGCCGCTAAACCCCCAATACCTTCCGCTAAACCCCAACACCAGCATCTAAACCCCAAAACCAGCCTCTAAACCCCAAAGCCAGCCTCTAAACCCCAGCCAGCCTCTAAACCCCAGCCAGCCTCTAAACCCCCAAAGCCAGCCTCTAAACCCCAACGGCAGCCTCTAAACCCAAACGCCAGCCTCCAAACCTTAACGCGTTGCTAAACCCCAACGCGTATCTAAACCCCAATGCCAGTAGCTAAACCCCAACGCCAGTAGCTAAACCCCAACGCCAGTAGCTAAACCCCAACGCCAGATGTTAAACCCCAACGCCAGACGCTAAACCCCAACGCCAGTAGGTAAATGCCAACGCCAGCAGCTAAACCTCAAAAGCAGCCGCTTAACCCCGTCAGCCGTGAAGCCCCAACGCCAGCCTCTAATCCCCAACACCAGCCGCTAATCGCCAACGCCAGCCGCTAATCACCAACGCCAGCCGCTAAACTCCAACGCCAGCCGCTAAACCCCAACGCCAGCCGCTGAACACCCAACGCCAGCCGCTGAACACCCAACGCCAGCCGCTGAACACCCAACGCCAGCCGCTGAACACCCAACGCCAGCCGCTGAACACCCAACGCCAGCCGCTGAACACCCAACGCCAGCCGCTGAACACCCAACGCCAGCCTCTAAACCCCAACGCCAGTAGCTAAACCCCAACGCCAGCCTCTAAACCCCAACGCCAGCCTCTAAACCCCAACGCCAGCCTCTAAACCCCAACGCCAGCCTCTAAACCCCAACGCCAGACGCTAAACCCCAACGCCAGCAGGTAAATGCCAACGCCAGCAGCTAAACCTCAAAAGCAGCCGCTTAACCCCGTCAGCCGTGAAGCCCCGCCAGCCTCTAATCCCCAACACCAGCCGCTAATCGCCAACGCCAGCCGCTAATCACCAACGCCAGCCTCTAATCCCCAACGCCAGCCTCTAATCCCCAACGCCAGCCGCTAAACCACAACGCCAGCCGCTAAACTCCAACGCCAGCCGCTAAACTCCAACGCCAGCCGCTAAACCCCAACGCCAGCCGCTGAACACCCAACGCCAGCCGCTGAACACCCAACGCCAGCCGCTGAACACCCAACGCCAGCCGCTGAACACCCAATGCCAGCCGTTGAACACCCAACGCCAGCCTCTAAACCCCAACGCCAGCCTCTAAACCCCAACGCCAGCCGCTAAACCCCAACGCCAGCCGCTGAACACCCAACGCCAGCCGCTGAACACCCAACGCCAGCCGCTGAACACCCAACGCCAGCCGCTGAACACCCAACGCCAGCCGCTGAACACCCAATGCCAGCCGTTGAACACCCAACGCCAGCCTCTAAACCCCAACGCCAGCCTCTAAACCCCAACGCCAGCCTCTAAACCCCAACGCCAGCCTCTAAACCCCGCCAGCCTCTAAACCCCGCAAGCCTCTAAACCCCAACGCCAGCCTCTAAACCCCAACGCCAGCCTCTAAACCCCAACGCCAGCCTCTAAACCCCAACGCCAGCCTCTAAACCCCAACGCCAGCCTCTAAACCCCAACGCCAGCCTCTAAACCCCAACGCCAGCCTCGAAACCACAACGCCAGCCGCGAAACCCCAACGCCAGCCGCTATACCCCAACGCCAGTAGCTAAACCCCAACGCCAGCCGCCAAACCCCAACGCCAGCCGCCAAACCCCAACGCCAGCCGTGAAGACCCAACGCCAGCCGCTAAACCCCAACGCCAGCCGCTAAAACCCAAACGCCAATACCTAAACCCCAACGCCAGCAGCTAAACCTCAAAAGCAGCCACTTAACCCCAACGCCAGCCGCTAAACCACAACGCCAGCCGCTAATCGCCAACGTCAAGCGCTAAACCCCGCCAGCCGCTAAACCCCAACGCCAGCCGTGGAGCCCCAACGCCAGACGCTAAACCCCAACACCAGCCGCTAAACCCCAACACCTTCCGCTAAACCCCAAAGCCAGCCTCTAAACCCCAAAGCCAGCCTCTAAACCCCAAAGCCAGCCTCTAAACCCCAAAGCCAGCCTCTAAACCCCAAAGCCAGCCTCTAAACCCCAACGGCAGCCTCTAAACCCAAACGCCAGCCTCCAAACCTTAACGCGTTGCTAAACCCCAACGCCAGCCGCTAAACCCGAACGCCAGCCGCTAAACCCGAACGCCAGTAGCTAAACCCCAACGCCAGTAGCTAAACCCCAACGCCAGTAGCTAAACCACAACGCCAGACGTTAAAGCCTAACGCCAGTAGCTAAACCCCAACGCCAGTAGCTAAACGCCAACGCCAGTAGCTAAACCCCAAAGCCAGTCACTAAACCCCAACGCCAGCCGCTAAACCCCAACGCCAGCCGCTAAACCCCAACGCCAGCCGCTAAAACCCCAACGCCAGTAGCTAAACCCTAACGCCAGCCGCAAAACCCCAATAGCTAAACCCCAACGCCATCAGCGAAACCCCAACGACAACCGTTTAACACCAACGGCAGCCGCTATAACCCACGTTAGCCGCAATACCCCAACGCCAGCCGCTAAACCCCAACGCCAGCCGCTAAACCCCAACGCCAGCCGCTAAACCCCAACACCAGCCGCTAAACCCCAACACCAGCTGCCAAACCCCAACGCCAGCCTCTAAACCCCGCCAGCAGCTAAACCCCAACGCCAGCCGCTAAACCCCAACGCCAGTAGCTAAACCCCGCCAGTAGCTAAACCCCGCCAGTAGCTAAACCCCAACGCCAGCAGCTAAACCTCAAAAGCAGCCGCTTAACCCCGTCAGCCGTGAAGCCCCAACGCCAGCCGCTAAACCCCAACGCCAGCCTCTAATCCCCAACGCCAGCCACTAATCACCAACACCAGCCGCTAATCGCCAACGCCAGCCTCTAATCCCCAACGCCAGCCGCTAAACCCCAACGCCAGCCGCTAAACCCCAACGCCAGCCGCTAAACCCCAACGCCAGCCGCTAAACCCCAACGCCAGTAGCTAAATCCCGCCAGTAGCTAAACCCCGCCAGTAGCTAAACCCCAACGCCAGCAGCTAAACCTCAAAAGCAGCCGCTTAACCCCGTCAGCCGTGAAGCCCCAACGCCAGCCGCTAAACCCCAACGCCAGCCTCTAATCCCCAACGCCAGCCACTAATCACCAACACCAGCCGCTAATCGCCAACGCCAGCCTCTAATCCCCAACGCCAGCCGCTAAACCCCAACGCCAGCCGCTAAACCCCAACGCCAGCCGCTAAACCCCAACGCCAGCCGCTAAACCCCAACGCCAGCAGCTAAACCTCAAAGCAGCCGCTTAATCCCAACGCCAGCCGCTAAACCCCAACGCCAGCCTCTAATCCCCAACACCAGCCGCTAAACCACAACGCCAGCCGCTAATCGCCAACGTCAAGCGCTAAACCCCGCCAGCCGCTAAACCCCAAAGCCAGCCTCTAAACCCCAACGGCAGCCTCTAAACCCAAACGCCAGCCTCCAAACCTTAACGCGTTGCTAAACCCCAACGCGTAGCTAAACCCCAACGCCAGTAGCTAAACCCCAACGCCAGTAGCTAAACCCCAACGCCAGTAGCTAAACCCCAACGCCAGTAGCTAAACCCCAACGCCAGTAGCTAAACCCCAACGCCAGACGTTAAAGCCTAACGCCAGGCGCTAAACCCCAACGCCAGCCGCTAAACCCCAATGCCGGTAGCTAAACCCTAACGCCAGCCGCAAAACCCCAATAGCTAAACCCCAACGCCATCAGCAAAACCCAAACGACAACCGTTTAACACCAACTCCAGCCGCAATAACCCACGTTAGCCGCAATCCCCAACGCCAGCCGCTAAACCCCAACGCCAGCCGCTATACCCCAACGCCAGCCGCAATACACCAACGCCAGTAGCTAAACCCCAACACCAGCTGCCAAACCCCAACGCCAGCCTCTAAACCCCAACGCCAGCAGCTAAACACCAACGCCAGCCTCTAAACCCCAACGCCAGCAGCTAAACACCAACGCCAGCCGCTAAACCCCAACGCCAGTAGCTAAACCCCGCCAGTAGCTAAACCCCAACGCCAGCAGCTAAACCTCAAAAGCAGCCTCTTAACCCCGTCAGCCGTGAAGCCCCGCCAGCCGCTAAACCCCAACGCCAGCCTCTAATCCCCAACACCAGCCGCTAATCGCCAACGCCAGCCGCTAATCGCCAACGCCAGCCTCTAATCCCCAACGCCAGCCGCTAAACCACGCCAGCCGCTAAACCACGCCAGCCGCTAAACCACGCCAGCCGCTAATCCCCAACGCCAGCCGCTAAACACCCAACGCCAGCCGCTGAACACCCAACGCCAGCCGCTGAACACCCAACGCCAGCCGTGAAGACCCAACGCCAGCCGTGAAGACCCAACGCCAGACGCAAAACCCCAACGCCAGCCTCTAAACCCCAACGCCAGCCTCTAAACCCCAACGCCAGTAGCTAAACCCCAACGCCAGCCGCTAAACCCCAACACCAGCTGCCAAACCCCAACGCCAGCCTCTAAACCCCAACGCCAGCAGCTAAACACCCACGCCAGCCGCTAAACCCCAACGCCAGTAGCTAAACCCCGCCAGTAGCTAAACCCCAACGCCAGCAGCTAAACCTCAAAAGCAGCCGCTTAACCCCCGTCAGCCGCGAAGCCCCAACGCCAGCCGCTAAACCCCAACGCCAGCCTCTAATCCCCAACGCCAGCCGCTAATCGCCAACGCCAGCCTCTAATCCCCAACGCCAGCCGCCAAACCACAACGCCAGCCGCTAATCGCCAACGCCAGCCGCTAATCGCCAATGCCAGCCGCTAAACCCCAACGCCAGCCGCTAAACCCCAACGCCAGCCGCTAAACCCCAACGCCAGCCGCTGAACACCCAACGCCAGCCGCTAAACCCCAACGCCAGCCGTGGAGCCCGAACGCCAGGCGCTAAACCACAACACCAGCCGCTAAACCCCAACACCCGCTAAACCCCAACACCAGCATATATACCCCAAAGCCAGCCGCTAAACCCCAAAGCCAGCCGCTAAACCCCAAAGCCAGCCGCTAAACCCCAAAGCCAGCCGCTAAACCCCAAAGCCAGCCGCTAAACCCCAAAGCCAGCCGCTAAACCCCAAAGCCAGCCGCTAAACCCCAAAGCCAGCCGCTAAACCCCAAAGCCAGCCGCTAAACCCCAAAGCCAGCCTCTAAACCCCAAAGCCAGCCTCTAAACCCCAAAGCCAGCCCCTAAACCCAAACGCCAGCCTCCAAACCCAAACGCCAGCCTCCAAACCTTAACGCCAGTTGCTAAACACCAACGCCAGTCGCTAAACCCCAATGCCAGTAGCTAAACCCCAATGCCAGTAGCTAAACCCCAATGCCAGTAGCTAAACCCCAATGCCAGTAGCTAAATCCCGAAGCCAGACGCTAAAGCATAACGCCACTCTAAACCCCGCCAGTAGTTAAACCCCAATGCCAGCCGCTAAACCCCAACGCCAGCCCCTAAACCCCAACGCCAGCCGCTAAACCCCAACGCCAGCCGCTAAACCCCAACGCCAGCCGCTAAACCCCAACGCCAGCCGCTAAACCCCAACGCCAGCCGCTAAACCCCAACGCCAGCCGCTAAACCCCAACGCCAGCCGCTAAACCCCAACGCCAGCCGCTAAACCCCAACGCCAGCCGCTAAACCCCAACGCCAGCAGCTAAACCCTAACGCCAGCCGCAAAACCCCAATAGATAAACCCCAACGCCATCAGCGAAACCCCAACGACAGCCGCTTAACCCCAACGCCAGCCGCTAAACCCCAACGCCAGCCGCTATTACCCACGTTAGCCGCTAAACCCCAACGCCAGCCGCTAAACCCCAACGCCAGCCGCTAAACCCCAACGCCAGCCGCTAAACTCCAACGCCAGCCGGTAAACTCCAACGGCAGCCGCTAAACCCCAACGCCAGCAGCGAAACCCCAACGCCAGCAGCTAAACACCAACGCCAGTAGCTGAACCCCAACGCCAGTAGCTAAACCCCAACGCCAGCCGCTAAAACACAAACGCCAATAGCTAAACCCCAACGCCTGCCGCTAAACCGCAACGCCAGCAGCTAAACCTCAAAAGCAGCCGCTAAACCCCAACGCCAGCCTCTAAACCCCAACGCCAGTCGCTAAACCCCAACGCCAGCCGCTAAACCTCAACAACAGCCGCTAAACCCCAACGCCAGCCTCTAAACCCCAACGCCAGCCGTTAAACCCCAACGCCAGCCGCTAAACCCCAATGCCAGCAGCTAATCGCCAACGCCAAGCGCTAAACCCCAACGCCTGCCGCTAAACCCCAACGCCAGATGCTAAACCCCAACAGCAGCCGCTAAACTCCAACACCTTCCGCTAAACCCCAACACCAGCATCTAAATCCCAAAGCCAGCCGCTAAACCACAAAAGCCAGCTTCTAAACCCCAAACGCCAGCCTCTAAACCCAAACGCCAGCCTCTAAACCCAAACGCCAGCCTCCAAACATTAACGCCAGTTGCTAAACCCCATCGCCAGCCGCTAAACCCCAACGCCACCCGCTAAACCCCAACGCCAGCCGCTAAACCCCAACGCCAGCCGCTAAACCCCAACGCCAGCCGCTAAACCCCAACGCCAGCCGCTAAACCCCAACGCCAGCCGCTAAACCCCAACGCCAGCCGCTAAACCCCAACGCCAGCCGCTAAACCCCAACGCCAGCCTTTAAACCCCAACGCCAGCCTTTAAACCCCAACGCCAGTAGCTAAACCCCAACGCCAGTAGCTAAACCCCAACGCCAGTAGCTAAACCCTAACGCCAGCCGCTAAACCCCAATAGCTAAACTCCAATGCCAGCCGCTAAACCTCAAAAGCAGCCGCTTAACCCCAACGCCAGCCGCTTAACCCCAACGGTAGCCGCTTAACCCCAACGCCAGCCGCTATACCCCAACGCCAGACGCTAAACCCCAAAGCCAGCCGCTATACCCCAACGCTAGCCGCTAAACCCCAAAGCCAGCCGCTAAACCCCAATGCCAGCCGTTAAACCCCAACGCCTGCCGCTAAACCCCAACGCCTGCCGCTAAACCCCAACGCCAGACGCTAAACCCCAACAGCAGCCGCTAAACTCCAACACCTTCCGCTAAACCCCAACACCAGCATCTAAACCCCAAAAGCCAGCCGCTAAACCCCAAAAGCCAGCCTCTAAACCCCAAAGCCAGCCTCTAAACCCCAAAGCCAGCCTCTAAACCCCAATGCCAGCCTCTAACCCCCAACGGCAGCCTCTAAACCCAAACGCCAGCCTCCAAACCTTAACGGCAGTTGCTAAACCCCAACGCCAGTAGCTAAACCCCAACGCCAGTAGCTAAACCCCAACGCCAGCCGCTAAACCCCAACGCCAGCCGCTAAACCCCAACGCCAGCCGCTAAATCCCAACGCCAGCCGCTAAATCCCAACGCCAGCCGCTAAACCCCAACGCCAGCCGCTAAATCCCAACGCCAGCCGCTAAACCCCAACGCCAGCCGCTAAACCCCAACGCCAGCCGCTAAACCCCAACGCCAGCCGCTAAACCCCAATGCCAGCCGCTAAACCCCAACGCCAGCCGCTAAACCCCAACGCCAGCCGCTAAACCCCAACGCCAGCCGCTAAACCCCAACGCCAGCCGCTAAACCCCAACGCCAGCCTTTAAACCCCAACGCCAGCCTTTAAACCCCAACGCCAGCCTTTAAACCCCAACGCCAGCCTTTAAACCCCAACGCCAGTAGCTAAACCCTAACGCCAGCCGCTAAACCCCAATAGCTAAACCCCAACGCCAATAGCTAAACCCCAACGCCAGCAGCTAAACCCCAACGCCAGCAGCTAAACCCCAACGCCAGCCGCTAAACCCCAACGCCAGCCGCTAAACCCCAACGCCAGCCGCTAAACCACAACGGCAGCAGCTAAACCCCACCGCCAGCCGCTAAACCCCACCGCCAGCCGCTAAACCCCAACGCCAGCCGCTAAACCCCAACGCCAGCCGCTAATGCCCAACGCCAGCCGCTAAACCCCAACGCCAGCCGCTAAACCCCAACGCCAGCCGCTAAACCCCAACGCCAGCCTTTAAACCCCAACGCCAGCCTTTAAACCCCAATGCCAGCCTTTAAACCCCAACGCCAGTAGCTAAACCCTAACGCCAGCCGCTAAACCCCAATAGCTAAACCCCAACGCCAATAGCTAAACCCCAACGCCAGCAGCTAAACCCCAACGCCAGCAGCTAAACCCCAACGCCAGCCGCTAAACCCCAACGCCAGCCGCTAAACCACAACGGCAGCAGCTAAACCCCACCGCCAGCCGCTAAACCCCACCGCCAGCCGCTAAACCCCACCGCCAGCCGCTAAACCCCACCGCCAGCCGCTAAACCCCACCGCCAGCCGCTAAACCCCAACGCCAGCCGCTGGACCCAACGCCAGCCGTGAAGACCCAACGCCAGCCGTGAAGACCCAACGCCAGCCGTGAAGACCCAACGCCAGCCGTGAAGACCCAACACCTTCCGCTAAACACCAACACCAGCCTCAAAACCCCAAAGCCAGCCTCTAAACCCCAAAGCCAGCCTCTAAACCCCAAAGCCAGCCTCTAAACCCCAAAGCCAGCCTCTAAACCCCAAAGCCAGCCTCTAAACCCCAAAGCCAGCCTCTAAACCCCAACGTCAGCCTCTAAACCCAAACGCCAGCCTCCAAACCCCAACGCCAGTAGCTAAACCCCAACGCCAGTAGCTAAACCCCAACGCCAGTAGCTAAACCCCAACGCCAGCCGCTAAACCCCAACGCCAGTAGCTAAACCCCAACGCCAGTAGCTAAACCCCAAAGCCAGCCTCTAAACCTCAACGCCAGTAGCTAAACCCCAACGCCAGCCGCTAAACCCCAACGCCAGCCGTTAAACCCCAACGCCAGCCTTTAAACCCCAACGCCAGCCTTTAAACCCCAACGCCAGTGGCTAAACCCCAACGCCAGTGGCTAAACCCCAACGCCAGTGGCTAAACCCTAACGCCAGCCGCTAAACCCCAATAGCTAAACCCCAACGCCAATAGCTAAACCCCAACGCCAGCAGCTAAACCCCAACGCCTGCCGCTAAACCCCAACGCCAGACGCTAAACCCCAAAAGCCAGCCTCTAAACCCCAAAGCCAGCCTCTGAACCCCAAAGCCAGCCTCTAAACCCCAAAGCCAGCCTCTAAACCCCAATGCCAGCCTCTAAACCCAAACGCCAGCCTCCAAACCTTAACGGCAGTTGCTAAACCCCAACGCCAGCCGCTAAACCCCAACGCCAGCCGCTAAACCCCAACGCCAGCTGCTAAACCCCAACGCCAGCCGCTAAACCGCAACGCCAGCCGCTAAACCGCAACGCCAGCCGCTAAACCCCAACGCCAGTAGCTAAACCCCAACGCCAGTAGCTAAAACCCAACGCCAGTAGCTAAACCCCAACGCCAGTAGCTAAACCCCAACGCCAGTAGCTAAACCCCAACGCCAGACGTTAAAGCCTAACGCCAGGCGCTAAACCCCAACGCCAGCCGCTAAACCCCAATGCCGGTAGCTAAACCCTAACGCCAGCCGCAAAACCCCAATAGCTAAACCCCAACGCCATCAGCAAAACCCAAACGACAACCGTTTAACACCAACTCCAGCCGCAATAACCCACGTTAGCCGCAATCCCCAACGCCAGCCGCTAAACCCCAACGCCAGCCGCTATACCCCAACGCCAGCCGCAATACATCAACGCCAGTAGCTAAACCCCAACACCAGCTGCCAAACCCCAACGCCAGCCTCTAAACCCCAACGCCAGCAGCTAAACACCAACGCCAGCCTCTAAACCCCAACGCCAGCAGCTAAACACCAACGCCAGCCGCTAAACCCCAACGCCAGTAGCTAAACCCCGCCAGTAGCTAAACCCCAACGCCAGCAGCTAAACCTCAAAAGCAGCCTCTTAACCCCGTCAGCCGTGAAGCCCCGCCAGCCGCTAAACCCCAACGCCAGCCTCTAATCCCCAACACCAGCCGCTAATCGCCAACGCCAGCCGCTAATCGCCAACGCCAGCCTCTAATCCCCAACGCCAGCCGCTAAACCACGCCAGCCGCTAAACCACGCCAGCCGCTAATCCCCAACGCCAGCCGCTAATCCCCAACGCCAGCCGCTAAACACCCAACGCCAGCCGCTGAACACCCAACGCCAGCCGCTGAACACCCAACGCCAGCCGTGAAGACCCAACGCCAGCCGTGAAGACCCAACGCCAGACGCAAAACCCCAACGCCAGCCTCTAAACCCCAACGCCAGCCTCTAAACCCCAACGCCAGTAGCTAAACCCCAACGCCAGCCGCTAAACCCCAACACCAGCTGCCAAACCCCAACGCCAGCCTCTAAACCCCAACGCCAGCAGCTAAACACCCACGCCAGCCGCTAAACCCCAACGCCAGTAGCTAAACCCCGCCAGTAGCTAAACCCCAACGCCAGCAGCTAAACCTCAAAAGCAGCCGCTTAACCCCCGTCAGCCGTGAAGCCCCAACGCCAGCCGCTAAACCACAACGCCAGCCTCTAATCCCCAACGCCAGCCGCTAATCGCCAACGCCAGCCTCTAATCCCCAACGCCAGCCGCCAAACCACAACGCCAGCCGCTAATCGCCAACGCCAGCCGCTAATCGCCAATGCCAGCCGCTAAACCCCAACGCCAGCCGCTAAACCCCAACGCCAGCCGCTGAACACCCAACGCCAGCCGCTAAACCCCAACGCCAGCCGTGGAGCCCGAACGCCAGGCGCTAAACCACAACACCAGCCGCTAAACCCCAACACCCGCTAAACCCCAACACCAGCATATATACCCCAAAGCCAGCCGCTAAACCCCAAAGCCAGCCGCTAAACCCCAAAGCCAGCCGCTAAACCCCAAAGCCAGCCGCTAAACCCCAAAGCCAGCCGCTAAACCCCAAAGCCAGCCGCTAAACCCCAAAGCCAGCCTCTAAACCCCAAAGCCAGCCTCTAAACCCCAAAGCCAGCCTCTAAACCCCAAAGCCAGCCCCTAAACCCAAACGCCAGCCTCCAAACCCAAACGCCAGCCTCCAAACCTTAACGCCAGTTGCTAAACACCAACGCCAGTCGCTAAACCCCAATGCCAGTAGCTAAACCCCAATGCCAGTAGCTAAACCCCAATGCCAGTAGCTAAACCCCAATGCCAGTAGCTAAATCCCGAAGCCAGACGCTAAAGCATAACGCCACTCTAAACCCCGCCAGTAGTTAAACCCCAATGCCAGCCGCTAAACCCCAATGCCAGCCCCTAAACCCCAACGCCAGCCGCTAAACCCCAACGCCAGCCGCTAAACCCCAACGCCAGCCGCTAAACCCCAACGCCAGCCGCTAAACCCCAACGCCAGCCGCTAAACCCCAACGCCAGCCGCTAAACCCCAACGCCAGCCGCTAAACCCCAACGCCAGCCGCTAAACCCCAACGCCAGCCGCTAAACCCCAACGCCAGCCGCTAAACCCCAACGCCAGCCGCTAAACCCCAACGCCAGCAGCTAAACCCTAACGCCAGCCGCAAAACCCCAATAGATAAACCCCAACGCCATCAGCGAAACCCCAACGACAGCCGCTTAACCCCAACGCCAGCCGCTAAACCCCAACGCCAGCCGCTATTACCCACGTTAGCCGCTAAACCCCAACGCCAGCCGCTAAACCCCAACGCCAGCCGCTAAACTCCAACGCCAGCCGGTAAACTCCAACGGCAGCCGCTAAACCCCAACGCCAGCAGCGAAACCCCAACGCCAGCAGCTAAACACCAACGCCAGTAGCTGAACCCCAACGCCAGTAGCTAAACCCCAACGCCAGCCGCTAAAACACAAACGCCAATAGCTAAACCCCAACGCCTGCCGCTAAACCGCAACGCCAGCAGCTAAACCTCAAAAGCAGCCGCTAAACCCCAACGCCAGCCTCTAAACCCCAACGCCAGTCGCTAAACCCCAACGCCAGCCGCTAAACCTCAACAACAGCCGCTAAACCCCAACGCCAGCCTCTAAACCCCAACGCCAGCCGTTAAACCCCAACGCCAGCCGCTAAACCCCAATGCCAGCAGCTAATCGCCAACGCCAAGCGCTAAACCCCAACGCCTGCCGCTAAACCCCAACGCCAGATGCTAAACCCCAACAGCAGCCGCTAAACTCCAACACCTTCCGCTAAACCCCAACACCAGCATCTAAATCCCAAAGCCAGCCGCTAAACCACAAAAGCCAGCTTCTAAACCCCAAACGCCAGCCTCTAAACCCAAACGCCAGCCTCTAAACCCAAACGCCAGCCTCCAAACATTAACGCCAGTTGCTAAACCCCATCGCCAGCCGCTAAACCCCAACGCCACCCGCTAAACCCCAACGCCAGCCGCTAAACCCCAACGCCAGCCGCTAAACCCCAACGCCAGCCGCAAAACCCCAACGCCAGCCGCTAAACCCCAACGCCAGCCGCTAAACCCCAACGCCAGCCGCTAAACCCCAACGCCAGCCGCTAAACCCCAACGCCAGCCTTTAAACCCCAACGCCAGCCTTTAAACCCCAACGCCAGTAGCTAAACCCCAACGCCAGTAGCTAAACCCCAACGCCAGTAGCTAAACCCTAACGCCAGCCGCTAAACCCCAATAGCTAAACTCCAATGCCAGCCGCTAAAC
Source organism: Leucoraja ocellata (assembly GCA_036785375.1). Taxonomy (NCBI): domain Eukaryota; kingdom Metazoa; phylum Chordata; class Chondrichthyes; order Rajiformes; family Rajidae; genus Leucoraja; species Leucoraja ocellata. The sequence goes on from JAWMAR010001287.1 coordinate 137,203, forward strand.
CTCAAAAGCAGCCGCTTAACCCCAACGCCAGCCGCTTAACCCCAACGGTAGCCGCTTAACCCCAACGCCAGCCGCTATACCCCAACGCTAGACGCTAAACCCCAAAGCCAGCCGCTAAACCCCAATGCCAGCCGTTAAACCCCAACGCCAAGCGCTAAACCCCAACGCCTGCCGCTAAACCCCAACGCCAGACGCTAAACCCCAACAGCAGCCGCTAAACTCCAACACCTTCCGCTAAACCCCAACACCAGCATCTAAACCCCAAAAGCCAGCCGCTAAACCCCAAAAGCCAGCCTCTAAACCCCAAAGCCAGCCTCTAAACCCCAAAGCCAGCCTCTAAACCCCAAAGCCAGCCTCTAAACCCCAATGCCAGCCTCTAACCCCCAACGGCAGCCTCTAAACCCAAACGCCAGCCTCCAAACCTTAACGGCAGTTGCTAAACCCCAACGCCAGTAGCTAAACCCCAACGCCAGCCGCTAAACCCCAACGCCAGCCGCTAAATCCCAACGCCAGCCGCTAAATCCCAACGCCAGCCGCTAAATCCCAACGCCAGCCGCTAAATCCCAACGCCAGCCGCTAAATCCCAACGCCAGCTGCTAAACCCCAACGCCAGCCGCTAAATCCCAACGCCAGCTGCTAAACCGCAACGCCAGCCGCTAAACCCCAACGCCAGCCGCTAAACCCCAATGCCAGCCGCTAAACCCCAACGCCAGCCGCTAAACCCCAACGCCAGCCTTTAAACCCCAACGCCAGCCTTTAAACCCCAACGCCAGCCTTTAAACCCCAACGCCAGCCTTTAAACCCCAACGCCAGTAGCTAAACCCTAACGCCAGCCGCTAAACCCCAATAGCTAAACCCCAACGCCAATAGCTAAACCCCAACGCCAGCAGCTAAACCCCAACGCCAGCAGCTAAACCCCAACGCCAGCCGCTAAACCCCAACGCCAGCCGCTAAACCACAACGGCAGCAGCTAAACCCCACCGCCAGCCGCTAAACCCCAACGCCAGCCGCTAAACCCCAACGCCAGCCGCTAATGCCCAACGCCAGCCGCTAAACCCCAACGCCAGCCGCTAAACCCCAACGCCAGCCGCTAAACCCCAACGCCAGCCTTTAAACCCCAACGCCAGCCTTTAAACCCCAACGCCAGCCTTTAAACCCCAACGCCAGTAGCTAAACCCTAACGCCAGCCGCTAAACCCCAATAGCTAAACCCCAACGCCAATAGCTAAACCCCAACGCCAGCAGCTAAACCCCAACGCCAGCAGCTAAACCCCAACGCCAGCCGCTAAACCCCAACGCCAGCCGCTAAACCACAACGGCAGCAGCTAAACCCCACCGCCAGCCGCTAAACCCCACCGCCAGCCGCTAAACCCCACCGCCAGCCGCTAAACCCCACCGCCAGCCGCTAAACCCCACCGCCAGCCGCTAAACCCCAACGCCAGCCGCTGGACCCAACGCCAGCCGTGAAGACCCAACGCCAGCCGTGAAGACCCAACGCCAGCCGTGAAGACCCAACGCCAGCCGTGAAGACCCAACACCTTCCGCTAAACACCAACACCAGCCTCAAAACCCCAAAGCCAGCCTCTAAACCCCAAAGCCAGCCTCTAAACCCCAAAGCCAGCCTCTAAACCCCAAAGCCAGCCTCTAAACCCCAAAGCCAGCCTCTAAACCCCAACGTCAGCCTCTAAACCCAAACGCCAGCCTCCAAACCCCAACGCCAGTAGCTAAACCCCAACGCCAGTAGCTAAACCCCAACGCCAGTAGCTAAACCCCAACGCCAGCCGCTAAACCCCAACGCCAGTAGCTAAACCCCAACGCCAGTAGCTAAACCCCAAAGCCAGCCTCTAAACCTCAACGCCAGTAGCTAAACCCCAACGCCAGTCGCTAAACCCCAACGCCAGCCGTTAAACCCCAACGCCAGCCTTTAAACCCCAACGCCAGCCTTTAAACCCCAATGCCAGCCTTTAAACCCCAATGCCAGCCTTTAAACCCCAACGCCAGTGGCTAAACCCCAACGCCAGTGGCTAAACCCTAACGCCAGCCGCTAAACCCCAATAGCTAAACCCCAACGCCAATAGCTAAACCCCAACGCCAGCAGCTAAACCCCAACGCCTGCCGCTAAACCCCAACGCCAGACGCTAAACCCGAAAAGCCAGCCTCTAAACCCCAAAGCCAGCCTCTAAACCCCAAAGCCAGCCTCTAAACCCCAAAGCCAGCCTCTAAACCCCAATGCCAGCCTCTAAACCCAAACGCCAGCCTCCAAACCTTAACGGCAGTTGCTAAACCCCAACGCCAGCCGCTAAACCCCAACGCCAGCCGCTAAACCCCAACGCCAGCCGCTAAACCCCAACGCCAGCCGCTAAACCCCAACGCCAGCCGCTAAACCGCAACGCCAGCCGCTAAACCCCAACGCCAGTAGCTAAACCCCAACGCCAGTAGCTAAACCCCAACGCCAGTAGCTAAACCCCAACGCCAGTAGCTAAACCCCAACGCCAGCCGCTAAACCCCAACGCCAGCCGCTAAACCCCAACGCCAGCCGCTAAACCCCAACGTCAGCCTTTAAACCCCAACGCCAGCCTTTAAACCCCAACGCCAGTAGCTAAACCCCAACGCCAGTAGCTAAACCCTAACGCCAGCAGCTAAACCCCAACGCCAGCCGCGAAACCCCAACGTCAGCCGCTTAACCCCAACGGTAGCCGCTTAACCCCAACGCCAAGCGCTAAACCCCAACGCCAGCCGCTAAACCCCAATAGCTAAACCCCAACCCCAACGCCAATAGCTAAACCCCAACGCCAGCAGCTAAACCCCAACGCCAGCAGCTAAACCCCAACGCCAGCCGCGAAACCCCAACGCCAGCCGCGAAACCCCAACGTCAGCCGCTTAACCCCAACGGTAGCCGCTTAACCCCAACGCCAAGCGCTAAACCCCAACGCCTGCCGCTAAACCCCAACGCCAGACGCTAAACCCCAACAGCAGCCGCTAAACTCCTTCCGCTAAACCCCAACACCAGCATCTAAACCCCAATAGCTAAACCCCAACGCCAATAGTTAAACCCCAACGCCAGCAGCTAAACCCCAACGCCAGCAGCTAAACCCCAACGCCAGCCGCGAAACCCCAATGCCAGCCGCTTAACCCCAACGCCAAGCGCTAAACCCCAACGCCTGCCGCTAAACCCCAACGCCAGACGCTAAACCCCAACGCCAGACGCTAAACCCAACAGCAGCCGCTAAACTCCTTCCGCTAAACCCCAACACCAGCATCTAAACCCCAAAAGCCAGCCGCTAAACCCCAAAAGCCAGCCTCTAAACCCCAAAGCCAGCCTCTAAACCCCAAAGCCAGCCTCTAAACCCCAATGCCAGCCTCTAACCCCCAACGGCGGCCTCTAAACCCAAACGCCAGCCTCCAAACCTTAACGGCAGTTGCTAAACCCCAACGCCAGCCTTTAAACCCCAATGCCAGCCTTTAAACCCCAACGCCAGCCTTTAAACCCCAACGCCAGTAGCTAAACCCCAACGCCAGTAGCTAAACCCCAACGCCAGTAGCTAAACCCTAACGCCAGCCGCTAAACCCCAATAGCTAAACCCCAACGCCAGCCGCTAAACCCCAACACCAGCCGCTGGACACAAGGCCAGCCGTGAAGACCCAACACCAGCCATGAAGACCCAACGCCAGCTGTGAAGACCCAACGCCAGCCGTGAAGACCCAACACCTTTCGCTAAACACCAATACCAGCCTCAAAACCCCAAAGCCAGCCTCTAAACCCCAAAGCCAGCCTCTAAACCCCAAAGCCAGCCTCTAAACCCCAAAGCCAGCCTCTAAACCCCAACGTCAGCCTCTAAACCATAAACGCCAGCCTCCAAAGCCTAACGCCAGTTGCTAAACCCCAACGCCAGTAGCTAAACCCCAACGCCAGTAGCTAAACCCCAACGCCAGTAGCTAAACCCCAACGCCAGTCGCTAAACCCCAACGCCAGCCGTTAAACCCCAACGCCAGCCTTTAAACCCCAACGCCAGCCTTTAAACCCCAACGCCAGTAGCAAAACCCCAACGCCAGTAGCTAAACCCTAACGCCAGCCGCTAAACCCCAATAGCAGCCGCTTAACCCCGCCAGCCGTGAAGCCCCAACACCAGCCGCTAAACCCCAACGCCAGCCTCTAGCCCAACGCCAGCTGCTAAACCCCAACGCCAGGCGCTAATCGCCAACGCCAGATGCTAATTGCCGCCAGCCGCTAAAAGCCAACGCCAGCCGCTAATCGCCAACGCCAGCCGCTAAACCCCAACGCCAGCCGCTAAACCCCAATGCCAGTAGCTAAACCACAACGCTAGTAGTTAAACCCCAACGCCAGCCGCTAAACCCCAAAGCCAGTGGCTAAACCCCAATGCCAGCCGCTAAACCCCAACGCCAGCCGCCAAACCCCAACGCATAGCTAAACCCCAATGCCAGCCGCTAAACCCCAACGCCAGCCGCGAAACCCCAACGCATAGCTAAACCCCAATGCCAGTAGCTAAACCCCAACGCCAGCCGCTAAATCCCAGTAGCTAAACCCCAACGCCATCAGCGACCCCCAACGCCAGCTGCTTAACCCCAATGCCAGCCGCTAAACCCCAACGCCAGCCGCTAAACCCCAACGCCAGCCGCTAAACCCCAACGCCAGCCGCTAAACCCCAACGCCAGACGCTAAGCCCCAACGCCAGACGCTAAACCCCAACGCCAGTAGCTAAACCCCAACGCCAGTAGCTAAACCACAACGCCAGTAGCTAAACCCCAACGCCAGTAGCTAAACCCCAACGCCAGGAACTAAACCACAACGCCAGCCGCTAAACCCCAACGCCAGCCGCTAAACTCCAACGCCAACCACTAAACCCCAACGCCAGCCGCGAAGACCCAACGCCAGCCGCGAAGACCCAACGCCAGCCGCGAAGACCCAACGCCACCCGCGAAGACCCAACGCCAGCCGCGAAGACCCAACGCCAGCCGCGAAGACCCAACGCCAGCCGCGAAGACCCAACGCCAGCCGCGAAGACCCAACGCCAGCCGCGAAGACCCAACGCCAGCCGCGAAGACCCAACGCCAGACGCTAAGCCCCAACGCCAGCCTCTAAACCCCAACGCCAGTAGCTAAACCCCAACGCCAGTGTCTAAACCCCAACGCCAGTAGCTAAACCCCAAAGCCAGCCTCTAAACCCCAACGCCAGTCGCTAAACCCCAACGCCAGCCGCTAAACCCCAACGCCAGCCGCTAAACCCCAACGCCAGCCGCAAAACCCCAACGCCAGCCGCTAAACCCCAACGCCAGCCGCTAAACCCCAACGCCAGCCGCTAAACCGCAACGGCAGCCGCTAAACCCCAACGCCAGTAGCTAAACCCCAACAGCAGCCGCTAAACTCCTTCCGCTAAACCCCAACACCAGCATCTAAACCCCAAAAGCCAGCCGCTAAACCCCAAAAGCCAGCCTCTAAACCCCAAAGCCAGCCTCTAAACCCCAAAGCCAGCCTCTAAACCCCAATGCCAGCCTCTAACCCCCAACGGCGGCCTCTAAACCCAAACGCCAGCCTCCAAACCTTAACGGCAGTTGCTAAACCCCAACGCCAGCCTTTAAACCCCAACGCCAGCCTTTAAACCCCAACGCCAGCCTTTAAACCCCAACGCCAGTAGCTAAACCCCAACGCCAGTAGCTAAACCCCAACGCCAGTAGCTAAACCCTAACGCCAGCCGCTAAACCCCAATAGCTAAACCCCAACGCCAGCCGCTAAACCCCAACACCAGCCGCTGGACACAAGGCCAGCCGTGAAGACCCAACGCCAGCCATGAAGACCCAACGCCAGCTGTGAAGACCCAACGCCAGCCGTGAAGACCCAACACCTTTCGCTAAACACCAATACCAGCCTCAAAACCCCAAAGCCAGCCTCTAAACCCCAAAGCCAGCCTCTAAACCCCAAAGCCAGCCTCTAAACCCCAAAGCCAGCCTCTAAACCCCAAAGCCAGCCTCTAAACCCCAACGTCAGCCTCTAAACCCAAACGCCAGCCTCCAAAGCCTAACGCCAGTTGCTAAACCCCAACGCCAGTAGCTAAACCCCAACGCCAGTAGCTAAACCCCAACGCCAGTAGCTAAACCCCAACGCCAGTAACTAAACCCCAACGCCAGTAGCTAAACCCCAACGCCAGTAGCTAAACCCCAACGCCAGTAGCTAAACCCCAACGCCAGTCGCTAAACCCCAACGCCAGCCGTTAAACCCCAACGCCAGCCTTTAAACCCCAACGCCAGCCTTTAAACCCCAACGCCAGTAGCTAAACCCCAACGCCAGTAGCTAAACCCTAACGCCAGCCGCTAAACCCCAATAGCAGCCGCTTAACCCCGCCAGCCGTGAAGCCCCAACACCAGCCGCTAAACCCCAACGCCAGCCTCTAGCCCAACGCCAGCTGCTAAACCCCAACGCCAGGCGCTAATCGCCAACGCCAGATGCTAATTGCCGCCAGCCGCTAAAAGCCAACGCCAGCCGCTAATCGCCAACGCCAGCCGCTAAACCCCAACGCCAGCCGCTAAACCCCAATGCCAGTAGCTAAACCACAACGCTAGTAGTTAAACCCCAACGCCAGCCGCTAAACCCCAAAGCCAGTAGCTAAACCCCAATGCCAGCCGCTAAACCCCAACGCCAGCCGCCAAACCCCAACGCATAGCTAAACCCCAATGCCAGCCGCTAAACCCCAACGCCAGCCGCGAAACCCCAACGCATAGCTAAACCCCAATGCCAGTAGCTAAACCCCAACGCCAGCCGCTAAATCCCAGTAGCTAAACCCCAACGCCATCAGCGACCCCCAACGCCAGCTGCTTAACCCCAATGCCAGCCGCTAAACCCCAACGCCAGCCGCTAAACCCCAACGCCAGCCGCTAAACCCCAACGCCAGCCGCTAAACCCCAACGCCAGACGCTAAGCCCCAACGCCAGACGCTAAACCCCAACGCCAGTAGCTAAACCCCAACGCCAGTAGCTAAACCACAACGCCAGTAGCTAAACCCCAACGCCAGTAGCTAAACCCCAACGCCAGGAACTAAACCACAACGCCAGCCGCTAAACCCCAACGCCAGCCGCTAAACTCCAACGCCAACCACTAAACCCCAACGCCAGCCGCGAAGACCCAACGCCAGCCGCGAAGACCCAACGCCAGCCGCGAAGACCCAACGCCACCCGCGAAGACCCAACGCCACCCGCGAAGACCCAACGCCAGCCGCGAAGACCCAACGCCAGCCGCGAAGACCCAACGCCAGCCGCGAAGACCCAACGCCAGCCGCGAAGACCCAACGCCAGCCGCGAAGACCCAACGCCAGCCGCGAAGACCCAACGCCAGACGCTAAGCCCCAACGCCAGCCTCTAAACCCCAACGCCAGTAGCTAAACCCCAACGCCAGTGTCTAAACCCCAACGCCAGTAGCTAAACCCCAAAGCCAGCCTCTAAACCCCAACGCCAGTCGCTAAACCCCAACGCCAGCCGCTAAACCCCAACGCCAGCCGCTAAACCCCAACGCCAGCCGCTAAACCCCAACGCCAGCCGCTAAACCCCAACGCCAGCCGCTAAACCCCAACGCCAGCCGCTAAACCCCAACGCCAGCCGCTAAACCGCAACGGCAGCCGCTAAACCCCAACGCCAGTAGCTAAACCCCAACGCCAACCGCTAAACTCCAACGCCAGCCGCTAATCCCCAACGCCAGCCGCTAAACCCCAACGCCAGCCGCTAAACCCCAACGCCAGCCGGTAAACCCCAACGCCAACCGCTAAACCCCAACGCCAGCCGCTAAACCCCAACGCCAGCCGCTAAACCCCAACGCCAGCCGCTAAACCCCAACGCCAGCCGCTAAACCCCAACGCCAGCCGCTAAACCCCAACGCCAGCCGCGAAGACCCAACGCCAGCCGCTAAACCCCAACCCCATCAGCTAAACCCCAACACCAGCGGCGAAACTCCAACGCCAGCCGTGAAGCCCCAACGCCAGACACTAAACCTCAACACCAGCCGCTAAACCCCAATGCCAGCCTCTGGCCCAACGCCAGCCGCTAAACCCCAACGCCAGCCGCTAATCGCCAACGCCAGACGCTAAACCCCAACGCCAGACGCTAAACCCCAACGCCAGATGCTAAACCCCAACGCCAGATGCTAAACCCCAACGCCAGCGGCTAAACCCCAACGCCAGCGGCTAAACACCAATGCCAGCCGCTAAACCCCAATGCCAGCCGCTAAACCCCAATGCCTGCCGCTAAACCCCAATGCCAGCCGCTAAACCCCAATGCCAGCCGCTAAACCCAAACGCCAGCCGCTAAACCCCAACGCCAGTAGCTAAACCCCAACGCCTGTAGCTAAACCCCAACGCCAGTAGCTAAACCCCAACGCCAGTAGCTAAACCCCAACACCATCAGCGAAACCCCAACGTCAGCCGCTTAACCCCGCCAGCCGCTAAACCCCAACGCCAGCCGATAAACCCAAACGCCAGCCGCTAAACCCCAACGCCAGCCGTTAAACCACAACGCCAGCCGCTAAACCCCAACGCCAGCCGCTAAACCCCAACGCCAGCCGCTAAACCCCAACGCCAGCCGCGAAGACCCAACGCCAGCCGCGAAGACCCAACGCCAGCCGCGAAGACCCAACGCCAGCCGCGAAGACCCAACGCCAGCCGCGAAGACCCAACGCCAGCCGCGAAGACCCAACGCCAGCCGCGAAGACCCAACGCCAGACGCTAAGCCCCAACGCCAGACGCTAAACCCCAACGCCAGAAGCTAAACCCCAACGCCAGCCTTTAAACCCCAACGCCAGCAGCTAATCCCCGCCAGCAGCTAAACCCCAACGCCAGCCGCTAAACCCCAACGCCAGCCGCTAAACCCCAACGCCAGCCGCTATACCCCAACGCCAGTAGCTAAACCCAAACGCCATTAGCTAAACCCCAACGCCAGTAGCTAAACCCCAACACCAGTAGCTAAACCCCAACGCCAATAGCTAAACCTCAACGCCAGTAGCTAAACCCCAACGCCAGCCGCTAAACCCCAACATCAGCCGCTTTACCCCAACGCCAGCCGCTAAACCCCAACGCCAGTAGCTAAACCCAAACGCCAGTAGCTAAACCCAAACGCCAGTAGCTAAACCCCAATGGCAGTAGCTAAACCCAAACGCCAGTAGCTAAACCCCAACGCCAGTAGCTAAACCCCAACGCCAGTAGCTAAACCCCAACGCCAGTAGCTAAACCCCTAAGCCAGTAGCTAAACCTCAACGCCAGTAGCTAAACCCCAACGCCAGTAGCTAAACCCCAACGCCAGTAGCTAAACCCCAACGCCAGTAGCTAAACCCCAATGCCAGCCGCTAAACCCCAACGCCAGCCGCTAAACCCCAACACCAGCCGCTAAACCCCAACACCAGCCGCTAAACCCCAACACCAGCCGCTAAACCCCAACACCAGCCGCTAAACCCCAACACCAGCCGCTAAACCCCAACACCAGCCGCTAAACCCCAACACCAGCCGCTAAACCCCAACACCAGCCGCTAAACCCCAACACCAGCCGCTAAACCCCAACACCAGCTGCCAAACCCCAACGCCAGCCTCTAAACCCCAACGCCAGCAGCTAAACACCAACGCCAGCCGCTAAACCCCAACGCCAGTAGCTAAACCCCGCCAGTAGCTAAACCCCGTCAGCAGCTAAACCTCAAAAGCAGCCGCTTAACCCCGTCAGTCGTGAAGCCCCAACGCCAGCCGCTAAACCCCAACGCCAGCCGCTAAACCCCAACACCAGCCGCTAATCGCCAACGCCAGCCGCTAATCGCCAATGCCAGCCTCTAAACCCCAACGCCAGCCGCTAAACCACAACGCCAGCCGCTAAACTCCAACGCCAGCCGCTAAACCCCAACGCCAGCCGCTAAACACCCAACGCCAGCCGCTGAACACCCAACGCCAGCCGCTGAACACCCAACACCAGCTGTGAAGACCCAACGCCAGCCGTGAAGACCCAACGCCAGACGCAAAACGCCAACGCCAGCCTCTAAACCCCAAAGCCAGCCTCTAAACCCCAACGCCAGTAGCTAAACCCCAACGCCAGCCGCTAAACCCCAACACCAGCCGCTAAACCCCAACACCAGCTGCCAAACCCCGCCAGCCTCTAAACCCCAACGCCAGCAGCTAAACACCAACGCCAGCCGCTAAACCCCAACGCCAGTAGCTAAACCCCGCCAGTAGCTAAACCCCAATGCCAGCCGCTAAACCCCAATGCCTGCCGCTAAACCCCAATGACAGCCGCTAAACCCCAACGCCAGCCGCTAAACCCCAACGCCAGCCGCTAAACCCCAACGCCAGCAGCTAAACCCAAACGCCAGTAGCTAAACCCCAAGCTAAACCCCAACGCGTAGCTAAACCCCAACGCCAGTAGCTAAACCCCAACGCCAGTAGCTAAACCCCAACGCCATCAGCGAAACCCCGTCAGCCGCTTAACCCCAACGCCAGCCGCTAAACCCCAACGCCATCGGCTAAACCCAAACTCCAGTAGCTAAACCCCGCCAGTAGCTAAACCCAAACGCGTAGCTAAACCCCAACGCCAGCCGCTAAACCCCAACGCCAGTAGCTAAACCCCAACGCCTGTAGCTAAACCCCAACGCCAGTAGCTAAACCCCAACGCCAGTAGCTAAACCCCAACGCCAGTAGCTAAACCCCAACGCCAGTGTCTAAACCCCAACGCCAGTAGCTAAACCCCAAAGCCAGCCTCTAAACCCCAACGCCAGTCGCTAAACCCCAACGCCAGCCGCTAAACCCCAACGCCAGCCGCTAAACCCCAACGCCAGCCGCTAAACCCCAACGCCAGCCGCTAAACCCCAACGCCAGCCGCTAAACCCCAACGCCAGCCGCTAAACCCCAACGCCAGCCGCTAAACCGCAACGGCAGCCGCTAAACCCCAACGCCAGTAGCTAAACCCCAACGCCAACCGCTAAACCCCAACGCCAGCCGCTAATCCCCAACGCCAGCCGCTAAACCCCAACGCCAGCCGCTAAACCCCAACGCCAGCCGCTAAACCCCAACGCCAGCCGCTAAACCCCAACGCCAGCCGCTAAACCCCAACGCCAGCCGCTAAACCCCAACGCCAGCCGCTAATCCCCAACGCCAGCCGCTAAACCCCAACGCCAGCCGCGAAGACCCAACGCCAGCCGCTAAACCCCAACCCCATCAGCTAAACCCCAACACCAGCGGCGAAACTCCAACGCCAGCCGTGAAGCCCCAACGCCAGACACTAAACCTCAACACCAGCCGCTAAACCCCAATGCCAGCCTCTGGCCCAACGCCAGCCGCTAAACCCCAACGCCAGCCGCTAATCGCCAACGCCAGACGCTAAACCCCAACGCCAGACGCTAAACCCCAACGCCAGATGCTAAACCCCAACGCCAGATGCTAAACCCCAACGCCAGATGCTAAACCCCAACGCCAGCGGCTAAACCCCAACGCCAGCGGCTAAACACCAATGCCAGCCGCTAAACCCCAATGCCAGCCGCTAAACCCCAATGCCTGCCGCTAAACCCCAATGCCAGCCGCTAAACCCCAATGCCAGCCGCTAAACCCAAACGCCAGCCGCTAAACCCCAACGCCAGTAGCTAAACCCCAACGCCTGTAGCTAAACCCCAACGCCAGTAGCTAAACCCCAACGCCAGTAGCTAAACCCCAACACCATCAGCGAAACCCCAACGTCAGCCGCTTAACCCCGCCAGCCGCTAAACCCCAACGCCAGCCGATAAACCCAAACGCCAGCCGCTAAACCCCAACGCCAGCCGTTAAACCACAACGCCAGCCGCTAAACCCCAACGCCAGCCGCTAAACCCCAACGCCAGCCGCTAAACCCCAACGCCAGCCGCGAAGACCCAACGCCAGCCGCGAAGACCCAACGCCAGCCGCGAAGACCCAACGCCAGCCGCGAAGACCCAACGCCAGCCGCGAAGACCCAACGCCAGCCGCGAAGACCCAACGCCAGCCGCGAAGACCCAACGCCAGACGCTAAGCCCCAACGCCAGACGCTAAACCCCAACGCCAGAAGCTAAACCCCAACGCCAGCCTTTAAACCCCAACGCCAGCAGCTAATCCCCGCCAGCAGCTAAACCCCAACGCCAGCCGCTAAACCCCAACGCCAGCCGCTATACCCCAACGCCAGTAGCTAAACCCAAACGCCATTAGCTAAACCCCAACGCCAGTAGCTAAACCCCAACACCAGTAGCTAAACCCCAACGCCAATAGCTAAACCTCAACGCCAGTAGCTAAACCCCAACGCCAGCCGCTAAACCCCAACATCAGCCGCTTTACCCCAACGCCAGCCGCTAAACCCCAACGCCAGTAGCTAAACCCAAACGCCAGTAGCTAAACCCAAACGCCAGTAGCTAAACCCCAATGGCAGTAGCTAAACCCAAACGCCAGTAGCTAAACCCCAACGCCAGTAGCTAAACCCCAACGCCAGTAGCTAAACCCCAACGCCAGTAGCTAAACCCCAAAGCCAGTAGCTAAACCTCAACGCCAGTAGCTAAACCCCAACGCCAGTAGCTAAACCCCAACGCCAGTAGCTAAACCCCAACGCCAGCAGCTAAACCCCAACGCCAGCCGCTAAACCCCAACACCAGCCGCTAAACCCCAACACCAGCCGCTAAACCCCAACACCAGCCGCTAAACCCCAACACCAGCCGCTAAACCCCAACACCAGCCGCTAAACCCCAACACCAGCCGCTAAACCCCAACACCAGCCGCTAAACCCCAACACCAGCCGCTAAACCCCAACACCAGCCGCTAAACCCCAACACCAGCCGCTAAACCCCAACACCAGCTGCCAAACCCCAACGCCAGCCTCTAAACCCCAACGCCAGCAGCTAAACACCAACGCCAGCCGCTAAACCCCAACGCCAGTAGCTAAACCCCGCCAGTAGCTAAACCCCGTCAGCAGCTAAACCTCAAAAGCAGCCGCTTAACCCCGTCAGCCGTGAAGCCCCAACGCCAGCCGCTAAACCCCAACGCCAGCCGCTAAACCCCAACACCAGCCGCTAATCGCCAACGCCAGCCGCTAATCGCCAATGCCAGCCTCTAAACCCCAACGCCAGCCGCTAAACCACAACGCCAGCCGCTAAACTCCAACGCCAGCCGCTAAACCCCAACGCCAGCCGCTAAACACCCAACGCCAGCCGCTGAACACCCAACGCCAGCCGCTGAACACCCAACACCAGCTGTGAAGACCCAACGCCAGCCGTGAAGACCCAACGCCAGACGCAAAACGCCAACGCCAGCCTCTAAACCCCAAAGCCAGCCTCTAAACCCCAACGCCAGTAGCTAAACCCCAACGCCAGCCGCTAAACCCCAACACCAGCCGCTAAACCCCAACACCAGCTGCCAAACCCCGCCAGCCTCTAAACCCCAACGCCAGCAGCTAAACACCAACGCCAGCCGCTAAACCCCAACGCCAGTAGCTAAACCCCGCCAGTAGCTAAACCCCAATGCCAGCCGCTAAACCCCAATGCCTGCCGCTAAACCCCAATGACAGCCGCTAAACCCCAACGCCAGCCGCTAAACCCCAACGCCAGCCGCTAAACCCCAACGCCAGCAGCTAAACCCAAACGCCAGTAGCTAAACCCCAAGCTAAACCCCAACGCGTAGCTAAACCCCAACGCCAGTAGCTAAACCCCAACGCCAGTAGCTAAACCCCAACGCCATCAGCGAAACCCCGTCAGCCGCTTAACCCCAACGCCAGCCGCTAAACCCCAACGCCATCGGCTAAACCCAAACTCCAGTAGCTAAACCCCGCCAGTAGCTAAACCCAAACGCGTAGCTAAACCCCAACGCCAGCCACTAAACCCCAACGCCAGTAGCTAAACCCCAACGCCTGTAGCTAAACCCCAACGCCAGTAGCTAAACCCCAACGCCAGTAGCTAAACCCCAACGCCAGTAGCTAAACCCCAACGCCAGTGTCTAAACCCCAACGCCAGTAGCTAAACCCCAAAGCCAGCCTCTAAACCCCAACGCCAGTCGCTAAACCCCAACGCCAGCCGCTAAACCCCAACGCCAGCCGCTAAACCCCAACGCCAGCCGCTAAACCCCAACGCCAGCCGCTAAACCCCAACGCCAGCCGCTAAACCCCAACGCCAGCCGCTAAACCCCAACGCCAGCCGCTAAACCCCAACGCCAGCCGCTAAACCGCAACGGCAGCCGCTAAACCCCAACGCCAGTAGCTAAACCCCAACGCCAACCGCTAAACCCCAACGCCAGCCGCTAATCCCCAACGCCAGCCGCTAAACCCCAACGCCAGCCGCTAAACCCCAACGCCAGCCGCTAAACCCCAACGCCAGCCGCTAAACCCCAACGCCAGCCGCTAAACCCCAACGCCAGCCGCTAAACCCCAACGCCAGCCGCTAAACCCCAACGCCAGCCGCTAAACCCCAACGCCAGCCGCTAAACCCCAACGCCAGCCGCGAAGACCCAACGCCAGCCGCTAAACCCCAACCCCATCAGCTAAACCCCAACACCAGCGGCGAAACTCCAACGCCAGCCGTGAAGCCCCAACGCCAGACACTAAACCTCAACACCAGCCGCTAAACCCCAATGCCAGCCTCTGGCCCAACGCCAGCCGCTAAACCCCAACGCCAGCCGCTAATCGCCAACGCCAGACGCTAAACCCCAACGCCAGACGCTAAACCCCAACGCCAGATGCTAAACCCCAACGCCAGATGCTAAACCCCAACGCCAGTAGCTAAACCCCAACGCCATCAGCGAAACCCCAACGTCAGCCGAACCCCAACGCCAGCCGCTAAATCCCAACGCCAGCCGCTAAACCCAAACGCCAGCCGCTAAACCCCAATGCCAGCCGTTAAACCACAACGCCAGCCGCTAAACCCCAACGCCAGCCGCTAAACCCCAACGCCAGCCGCGAAGACCCAACGCCAGCCGCGAAGACCCAACGCCAGCCGCGAAGACCCAACGCCAGCCGCGAAGACCCAACGCCAGCCGCTAAGACCCAACGCCAGCCGCTAAGCCCCAACGCCAGACGCTAAGACCCAACGCCAGCCGCTAAGACCCAACGCCAGCCGCGAAGACCCAACGCCAGCCGCGAAGACCCAACGCCAGCCGCGAAGACCCAACGCCAGCCGCGAAGACCCAACGCCAGACGCTAAACCCCAACGCCAGAAGCTAAACCCCAACGCCAGCCTCTAAACCCCAACGCCAGCAGCTAAACCCCGCCAGCAGCTAAACCCCAACGCCAGCCGCTAAACCGCAACGCCAGCCGCTAAACCGCAACGCCAGCCGCTATACCCCAACGCCAGTAGCTAAACCCAAACGCCATTAGCTAAACCCCAACGCCAGTAGCTAAACCCCAACACCAGTAGCTAAACCCCAACGCCAGTAGCTAAACCCCAACGCCAGTAGCTAAACCCCAACGCCAGCCGCTAAACCCCAACGCCAGCCGCTTTACCCCAACGCCAGCCGCTAAACCCCAACGCCAGTAGCTAAACCCCAACGCCAGTAGCTAAACCCCAACGCCAGTAGCTAAACCCAAACGCCAGTAGCTAAACCCAAACGCCAGCCGCTAAACCCCAACGCCAGCCGCTAAACCCCAACGCCAGTAGCTAAACCCCGCCAGTAGCTAAACCCCAACGCCAGTAGCTAAACCCCAACGCCAGTAGCTAAACCCCAACGCCAGTAGCTAAACCCCAACGCCAGTAGCTAAACCCCAACGCCAGTAGCTAAACCCCAACGCCAGTAGCTAAACCCCAACGCCAGTAGCTAAACCCCAACGCCAGTAGCTAAACCCCAACGCCAGTAGCTAAACCCCAACGCCAGTAGCTAAACCCCAACGCCAGCCGCTAAACCCCAACGCCAGGAGCTTAACCCCAACGCCAGCCGCTAAACCCAAACGCCAGCCGCTAAACCCCAATGCCAGCCGCTAAACCCCAATGCCAGCCGCTAAACCCCAACGCCAGCCGCTAAACCCCAACGCCAGCCGCTAAACCCCAACGCCAGCCGCGAAGACCCAACGCCAGACGCTAAGACCCAACGCCAGCCGCTAAGACCCAACGCCAGCCGCGAAGACCCAACGCCAGCCGCGAAGACCCAACGCCAGCCGCGAAGACCCAACGCCAGCCGCGAAGACCCAACGCCAGACGCTAAACCCCAACGCCAGAAGCTAAACCCCAACGCCAGCCTCTAAACCCCAACGCCAGCAGCTAAACCCCGCCAGCAGCTAAACCCCAACGCCAGCCGCTAAACCGCAACGCCAGCCGCTAAACCGCAACGCCAGCCGCTATACCCCAACGCCAGTAGCTAAACCCAAACGCCATTAGCTAAACCCCAACGCCAGTAGCTAAACCCCAACGCCAGTAGCTAAACCCCAACGCCAGTAGCTAAACCCCAACGCCAGTAGCTAAACCCCAACGCCAGCCGCTAAACCCCAACGCCAGCCGCTTTACCCCAACGCCAGCCGCTTTACCCCAACGCCAGCCGCTAAACCCCAACGCCAGTAGCTAAACCCCAACGCCAGTAGCTAAACCCCAACCCAGTAGCTAAACCCCAACGCCAGTAGCTAAACCCAAACGCCAGTAGCTAAACCCAAACGCCAGCCGCTAAACCCCAACGCCAGCCGCTAAACCCCAACGCCAGTAGCTAAACCCCGCCAGTAGCTAAACCCCAACGCCAGTAGCTAAACCCCAACGCCAGTAGCTAAACCCCAACGCCAGTAGCTAAACCCCAACGCCAGTAGCTAAACCCCAACGCCAGTAGCTAAACCCCAACGCCAGTAGCTAAACCCCAACGCCAGTAGCTAAACCCCAACGCCAGTAGCTAAACCCCAACGCCAGTAGCTAAACCCCAACGCCAGTAGCTAAACCCCAACGCCAGTAGCTAAACCCCAACGCCAGTAGCTAAACCCCAACGCCAGCCGCTAAACCCCAACGCCAGGAGCTTAACCCCAACGCCAGCCGCTAAACCCAAACGCCAGCCGCTAAACCCCAATGCCAGCCGCTAAACCCCAACGCCAGCCGCTAAACCCCAACGCCAGCCGCTAAACCCCAACGCCAGCCGCTAAACTCCAACGCCAGCCGCTAAACCCCAACGCCAGCCGCTAAACCGCAACGCCAGCTGCTAAACCCCACCAGCCGCTGAAGACCCGCCAGCCGTGAAGACCCAATGCCAGCGTGAAGACCCAACGCCAGCCGTGAAGACCCAACGCCAACCCCGCCAGCAGCTAAACCCAAACGCGTCGCTAAACCTCAACGCCAGTAGCTAAACCCAAACGCCCGCCGCGAAGACCCAACGCCAGCCGCGAAGACCCAACGCCAGCCGCGAAGACACAACGCCAGACGCTAAGCGCCAACGCCAGACGCTAAACCCCAACGCCAGAAGCTAAACCCCAACGCCAGCCTCTAAACCCCAACGCCAGCAGCTATACCCCAACGCCAGCAGCTAAACCCCAACGCCAGCAGCTAAACACCAATGCCAGCCGCTAAACCCCAATGCCTGCCGCTAAACCCCAATGCCAGCCGCTAAACCCCAACGCCAGCCGCTAAACCCCAACGCCAGTAGCTAAACCCCAACGCCAGTAGCTAAACCCCGCCTGTAGCTAAACCTCAACGCCAGTAGCTAAACCCCAACGCCAGCCGCTAAACCCCAACGCCACCAGCTAAACCCAAACGCCAGTAGCTAAACCCCACCAGTAGCTAAACCCAAACGCCAGTAGCTAAACCCCAACGCCAGCCGCTAAACCCCAACGCCAGTAGCTAAACCCCAACGCCAGTAGCTAAACACCAACGCCAGCCGCTAAACCCCAACGCCAGTAGCTAAACCCCAACGCCTGTAGCTAAACCTCAACGCCAGTAGCTAAACCCCAATGCCAGTAGCTAAACCCCAACGCCATCAGCGAAACCCCAACGTCAGCCGCTTAACCCCAACGCCAGCCGCTAAATCCCAACGCCAGCCGCTAAACCCAAACGCCAGCCGCTAAACCCCAACGCCAGCCGTTAAACCACAACGCCAGTAGCTAAACCCCAACGCCAGTAGCTAAACCCCAACGCCATCAGCGAAACCCCAACGTCAGCCGCTTAACCCCAACGCCAGCCGCTAAATCCCGCCAGCCGCTAAACCCAAACGCCAGCCGCTAAACCCCAACGGCAGCCGTTAAACCACAACGCCAGCCGCTAAACCCCAACGCCAGCCGCTAAACCCCAATGCCAGCCGCGAAGACCCAACGCCAGCCGCGAAGACCCAACGCCAGCCGCGAAGACCCAACGCCAGCCGCGAAGACACAACGCCAGCCGCTAAGACCCAACGCCAGCCGCGAAGACCCAACGCCAGACGCTAAGCCCAAACGCCAGACGCTAAACCCCAACGCCAGAAGCTAAACCCCAACGCCAGCCTCTAAACCCCAACGCCAGCAGCTAAACCCCGCCAGCAGCTAAACCCCAACGCCAGCCGCTAAACCCCAATGCCAGCCGCTAAACCCCAACGCCAGCCGCTATACCCCAACGCCAGTAGCTAAACCCAAACGCCATTAGTTAAACCCCAACGCCATTAGCTAAACCCCAACGCCAGTAGCTAAACCCCGCCAGTAGCTAAACCCCAACGCCAGTAGCTAAACCTCAACGCCAGTAGCAAAACCCCAACGCCAGCCGCTAAACCCCAACGCCAGCCGCTTTACCCCAACGCCAGCCGCTAAACCCCAACGCCAGTAGCTAAACCCCAACGCCAGTAGCTAAACCCCAACGCCAGTAGCTAAACCCCAACGCCAGTAGCTAAACCCAAACGCCAGTAGCTAAACCCCAACGCCAGCCGCTAAACCCCAACGCCAGTAGCTAAACCCCAACGCGTAGCTAAACCCCGCCAGTAGCTAAACCCCAACGCCAGTAGCTAAACCCCAACGCCAGTAGCTAAACCCCAACGCCAGCCGCTAAACCCCAACGCCAGCCGCGAAGACCCAACGCAAGCCGCGAAGACCCAACGCCAGCCGCGAAGACCCAACGCCAGCCGCGAAGACCCAACGCCAGCCGCGAAGCCCCAACGCCAGACGCTAAACCCCAATGCCAGAAGCTAAACCCCTACGCCAGCCTCTAAACCCCAACGCCAGTAGCTAAACCCCAACGCCAGTAGCTAAACCCCAACGCCAGCCGCCAAACCCCAACGCCAGCCGCTAAACCCCAAAGCCAGCCGCTAAACCCCAACGCCAGCCGCTGAAGACCCAACGCCAGCCGTGAAGACCCAACGCCAGCCGTGAAGACCCAACGTCAGCCGTGAAGACCCAACGCCAGCCGTGAAGACCCAACGCCAGCCGTGAAGACCCAACGCCAGACGCTAAACCATAACGCGAGACGCTAAACCCCAACGCCAGACGCTAAACCCCAACGCCAGAAGCTAAACCCCAACGCCAAACTCTAAACCCCAACGCCAGAAGCTAAACCCCAACGCCAGTAGCTAAACCCCAACGCCAGCCGCTAAAACACAACGCCAGCGGCAAAACTCCAACGCCAGCCGTGAAGCCCCAACGCCAGACACTAAACCTCAACACCAGCCGCTAAACCCCAATGCCAGCCTCTGGCCCAACGCCAGCCGCTAAACCCCAACGCCAGCCGCTAATCGCCAACGCCAGACGCTAAACCCCAACGCCAGCCGCTAAACCCCAACGCCAGCCGCTAAACTCCAACGCCAGCCGCTAAACCCCAATGCCAGGCGCTAAACCCCAACGCCAGCTGCTAAACCCCAACGCCAGTAGCTAAACCCCAACGCCAGCCGCTAAACCCCAACGCCAGCCGCTAAACTCCAACGCCAGCCGCTAAATCCCAACGCCAGCCGCTAAACCCCAACGCCAGCTGCTAAACCCCAACGCCAGCCGCTGAAGACCCGCCAGCCGTGAAGATCCAATGCCAGCGTGAAGACCCAACGCCAGCCGTGAAGACCCAACGCCAACCCCGCCAGCAGCTAAACCCAAACGCCAGTAGCTAAACCTCAACGCCAGTAGCTAAACCCAAACGCCAGTAGCTAAACCCCAACGCCAGCCGCTAAACCCCAACGCCAGTAGCTAAACCGCAACGCCAGTAGCTAAACCCCAACGCCAGTAGCTAAACCCCAACGCCAGTAGCTAAACACCAATGCCAGCCGCTAAACCCCAACGCCTGCCGCTAAACCCCAATGCCAGCCGCTAAACCCCGCCAGCCGCTAAACCCCAACGCCAGCAGCTAAACCCCAACGCCAGCCGTTAAACCACGCCAGCCGCTAAACCCCAACGTCAGCCGCTAAACCCCAACGCCAGCCGCGAAGACCCAACGCCAGCCGCGCAGACACAACGCCAGCCGCGAAGACCCAACGCCAGCCGCGAAGACCCAACGCCAGCCGCGAAGACCCAACGCCAGACGCTAAGCCCCAACGCCAGACGCTAAACCCCAACGCCAGAAGCTAAACCCCAACGCCAGCCTCTAAACCCCAACGCCAGCAGCTAAACCCCAACGCCAGCCGCTAAACACCAACGCCAGCCGCTAAACCCCAATGCCTGCCGCTAAACCCCAATGCCAGCCGCTAAACCCCAACGCCAGCCGCTAAACCCCAACGCCAGCCGCTAAACCCCAAAGCCAGCCGCTAAACCCCAACGCCAGCCGCTAAACCCCAACGTCAGTAGCTAAACCCCAACGCCAGTAGCTAAACCCCAAGCTAAACCCCGCCAGTAGCTAAACCCCAACGCCAGTAGCTAAACCCCAACGCCAGTAGTTAAACCCCAACGCCATCAGCGAAACCCCGTCAGCCGCTTAACCCCAACGCCAGCCGCTAAACCCCAACGCCACCAGCTAAACCCAAACGCCAGTAGCTAAACCCCGCCAGTAGCTAAACCCAAACGCCAGTAGCTAAACCCTAACGCCAGCCGCTAAACCCCAACGCCAGTAGCTAAACCCCAACGCCTGTAGCTAAACCTCAACGTCAGTAGCTAAACACCAACGCCAGTAGCTGAACCCCGCCATCAGCGAAACCCCGTCAGCCGCTTAACCTCAACGCCAGCCGCTAAACCCCAACGCCACCAGCTAAACCCAAACGCCAGTAGCTAAACCCCGCCAGTAGCTAAACCCAAACGCCAGTAGCTAAACCCCAACGCCAGCCGCTAAACCCCAACGCCAGTAGCTAAACCCCAACGCCAGTAGCTAAACCTCAACGCCAGTAGCTAAACCCAAACGCCAGTAGCTAAACCCCAACGCCAGCCGCTAAACCCCAACGCCAGGAGCTAAACCCCAACGCCAGTAGCTAAACCCCAACGCCAGTAGCTAAACCCCAACGCCAGCCGCTAAACCCCAACGCCAGTAGCTAAACCCCAACGCCAGCCGCATAACCCCATCGCCAGCCGCTAAACCCCAACGTCAGCTGCTAAACCCCAACGCCAGCCGCGAAGACCCAACGCCAGCCGCGAAGACCTAACGCCAGCCGCGAAGACCCAACGCCAGCCGCGAAGACCCAACGCCAGCCGCAAAGACCCAACGCCAGACGCTAAGCCCCAACGCCAGACGCTAAACCCCAACGCCAGAAGCTAAACCCCAACGCCAGCCTCTAAACCCCAACGCCAGCAGCTAAACCCCAACGCCAGCAGCTAAACCCCAACGCCAGCCGCTAAACACCAATGCCAGCCGCTAAACCCCGATGCCTGCCGCTAAACCCCAACGCCAGCCGCTAAACCCCAACGCCAGCAGCTAAACCCCAACGCCAGTAGCTAAACCCCAACGCCAGTAGCTAAACCCCAAGCTAAACCCCAACGCCAGTAGCTAAACCCCAACACCAGTAGCTAAACCCCAACGCCAGTAGCTGAACCCCAACGCCATCAGCGAAACCCCGTCAGCCGCTTAACCCCAACGCCAGCCGCTAAACCCCAACGCCACCAGCTAAACCCAAACGCCAGTAGCTAAACCCCGCCAGTAGCTAAACCCAAACACCAGTAGCTAAACCCTAACGCCAGCCGCCAAACCCCAACGCCAGTAGCTAAACCCCAACGCCTGTAGCTAAACCTCAACGCCAGTAGCTAAACCCCAACGCCAGTAGCTAAACCCCAACGCCATCAGTGAAACCCCGTCAGCCGCTTAACCCCAACGCCAGCTGCTAAACCCCAACGCCACCAGCTAAACCCAATCGCCAGTAGCTAAACCCCGCCAGTAGCTAAACCCAAACGCCAGTATCTAAACCCCGCCAGCCGCTAAACCCCAACGCCAGTAGCTAAACCCCGCCAGTAGCTAAACCCAAACGCCAGTATCTAAACCCCAACGCCAGTAGCTAAACCCAAACGCCAGTAGCTAAACCCCAACGCCAGCCGCTAAACCCCAACGCCAGGAGCTAAACCCCAACGCCAGTAGCTAAACCCCAACGCCAGTAGCTAAACCCCAACGCCAGCCGCTAAACCCCAACGCCAGTAGCTAAACCCCAACGCCAGCCGCATAACCCCATCGCCAGCCGCTAAACCCCAACGTCAGCTGCTAAACCCCAACGCTAGCCGCGAAGACCCAACGCCAGCCGCGAAGACCCAACGCCAGCCGCGAAGACCCAACGCCAGCCGCGAAGACCCAACGCCAGCCGCAAAGACCCAACGCCAGACGCTAAGCCCCAACGCCAGACGCTAAACCCCAACGCCAGAAGCTAAACCCCAACGCCAGCCTCTAAACCCCAACGCCAGCAGCTAAACCCCAACGCCAGCCGCATAACCCCATCGCCAGCCGCTAAACCCCAACGTCAGCTGCTAAACCCCAACGCCAGCCGCGAAGACCCAACGCCAGCCGCGAAGACCCAACGCCAGCCGCGAAGACCCAACGCCAGCCGCGAAGACCCAACGCCAGCCGCAAAGACCCAACGCCAGCCGCTAAACCCCAACGCCACCAGCTAAACCCAAACGCCAGTAGCTAAACCCCGCCAGTAGCTAAACCCAAACGCCAGTAGCTAAACCCCAACGCCAGCCGCTAAACCCCAACGCCAGTAGCTAAACCCCAACGCCAGTAGCTAAACCTCAACGCCAGTAGCTAAACCCCAACGCCAGTAGCTAAACCTCAACGCCAGTAGCTAAACCCAAACGCCAGTAGCTAAACCCCAACGCCAGCCGCTAAACACCAATGCCAGCCGCTAAACCCCAATGCCTGCCGCTAAACCCCGATGCCAGCCGCTAAACCCCAACGCCAGCCGCTAAACCCCAACGCCAGCAGCTAAACCCCAACGCCAGTAGCTAAACCCCAACGCCAGTAGCTAAACCCCAAGCTAAACCCCAACGCCAGTAGCTAAACCCCAACGCCAGTAGCTAAACCCCAACGCCAGTAGCTGAACCCCAACGCCATCAGCGAAACCCCGTCAGCCGCTTAACCCCAACGCCAGCCGCTAAACCCCAACGCCACCAGCTAAACCCAAACGCCAGTAGCTAAACCCCGCCAGTAGCTAAACCCAAACACCAGTAGCTAAACCCTAACGCCAGCCGCCAAACCCCAACGCCAGTAGCTAAACCCCAACGCCTGTAGCTAAACCTCAACGCCAGTAGCTAAACCCCAACGCCAGTAGCTAAACCCCAACGCCATCAGTGAAACCCCGTCAGCCGCTTAACCCCAACGCCAGCTGCTAAACCCCAACGCCACCAGCTAAACCCAATCGCCAGTAGCTAAACCCCGCCAGTAGCTAAACCCAAACGCCAGTATCTAAACCCCAACGCCAGCCGCTAAACCCCAACGCCAGTAGCTAAACCCCGCCAGTAGCTAAACCCAAACGCCAGTATCTAAACCCCAACGCCAGCCGCTAAACCCCAACGCCAGTAGCTAAAACCCAACGCCTGTAGCTAAACCCCAACGCCAGTAGCTAAACCCCAACGCCAGTAGCTAAACCCCAACGCCAGTAGCTAAACCCCAACGCCATCAGCGAAACCCCAACGTCAGCCGCTTAACCCCAACGCCAGCCGGTAAATCCCAACGCCAGCCGCTAAACCCAAACGCCAGCCGCTAAACCCCAACGCCAGCCGTTAAACCATAACGCCAGCCGCTAAACCCCAACGCCAGCCGCTAAACCCCAATGCCAGCCGCGAAGACCCAACGCCAGCCGCGAAGACCCAACGCCAGCCGCGAAGACACAATGCCAGCCGCGAAGACCCAACACCAGCCGCTAAGACCCAACGCCAGCCGCGAAGACCCAACGCCAGACGCTAAGCCCCAACGCCAGACGCTAAACCCCAACGCCAGAAGCTAAACCCCAACGCCAGCCTCTAAACACCAACGCCATCAGCTAAACCCCGCCAGCAGCTAAACCCCAACGCCAGCCGCTAAACCCCAATGCCAGCCGCTAAACCCCAACGCCAGCCGCTATACCCCAACGCCAGTAGCTAAACCCAAACGCCATTAGCTAAACCCCAACGCCAGTAACTAAACCCCAACGCCAGTAGCTAAACCCCAACGCCATTAGCTAAACCTCGCCAGTAGCTAAACCCCAACGCCAGCCGCTATACCCCAACGCCAGTAGCTAAACCCAAACGCCATTAGCTAAACCCCAACGCCAGTAGCTAAACCCCAACGCCAGTAGCTAAACCCCAACGCCAGTAGCTAAACCTCAACGCCAGTAGCTAAACCCCAACGCCAGCCGCTAAACCCCAACGCCAGCCGCTTTACCCCAACGCCAGCCGCTAAACCCCAACGCCAGTAGCTAAACCCCAACGCCAGTAGCTAAACCCCAACGCCAGTAGCTAAACCCCAACGCCAGTAGCTAAACACAAACGCCAGTAGCTAAACCCCAACGCCAGCCGCTAAACCCCAACGCCAGTAGCTAAACCCCAACGCCATTAGCTAAACCCCGCCAGTAGCTAAACCCCAACGCCAGTAGCTAAACCCCAACGCCAGTAGCTAAAACCCAACGCCAGTAGCTAAACCCCAACGCCAGTAGCTAAACCCCAACGCCAGGAGCTAAACCCCAACGTCAGCTGCTTAACCCCAACGCCAGCCGCTAAACCACAACGCCAGCCGCTAAACCCCAACGCCAGCCGCTAAACCCCAACGCCAGCCGCTAAACCCCAACGCCAGCCGCTAAACCCCAACGCCAGCCGCGAAGACCCAACGCCAGCCGCGAAGACCCAACGCCAGCCGCGAAGACCCAACGCCAGACACTAAGCCCCAACGCCAGAAGCTAAACCCCTACGCCAGCCTCTAAACCCCAACGCCAGTAGCTAAACCCCAACGACAGTAGCTAAACCCCAACGCCAGCCGCTAAACCCCAACGCCAGCCGCTAAACCCCAAAGCCAGCCGCTAAACCCCAACGCCAGCCGCTGAAGACCCAACGCCAGCCGTGAAGACCCAACGCCAGCCGTGAAGACCCAACGTCAGCCGTGAAGACCCAACGCCAGCCGTGAAGACCCAACGCCAGCCGTGAAGACCCAACGCCAGACGCTAAACTCCGCCAGACGCTAAACCCCAACGCCAGCCGCGAAGACCCAACGCCAGCCGCGAAGACCCAACGCCAGCCGCGAAGACCCAACGCCAGCCTCGAGGACCCAACGCCAGCCGCTAAGACCCAACGCCAGCCACGAAGACCCAACGCCAGACGCTAAGCCCCAACGCCAGACTCTAAACCCCAATGCCAGAAGCTAAACCCCAACGCCAGCCTCTAAACCCCAATGCCAGCAGCTAAACCCCGCCAGCAGCTAAACCCCAACGCCAGCCGCTAAACCCCAATGCCAGCCGCTAAACCCCAACGCCAGCCGCTAAACCCCAACGCCAGCCGCTATACCCCAAAGCCAGTAGCTAAACCCCAACGCCAGTAGCTAAACCCCAACGCCAGTAGCTAAACCCCAACGCCAGCCGCTATACCCCAACGCCAGTAGCTAAGCCCAAACGTCATTAGCTAAACCCCAACGCCAGTAGCTAAACCCCAACGCCAGTAGCTAAACCCCAACGCCAGTAGCTAAACCTCAACGCCAGTAGCTAAACCCCAACGCCAGCCGCTTTAACCCAACGCCAGCCGCTTTAACCCAACGCCAGCCGCTAAACCCCAACGCCAGTAGCTAAACCCCAACGCCAGTAGCTAAACCCCAACGCCAGTAGCTAAACCCCAATGCCAGTAGCTAAACCCCAACGCCAGTAGCTAAACCCCAACGCCAGCCGCTAAACCCCAACGCCAGTAGCTAAACCTCAACGCCAGTAGCTAAACCCAAACGCCAGTAGCTAAACCCCAACGCCAGCCGCTAAACCCCAACGCCAGTAGCTAAACCCCAACGCCAGTAGCTAAACCCCAACGCCAGCCGCTAAACCCCAACGCCAGTAGCTAAACCCCAACGCCAGCCGCATAACCCCAACGCCAGCCGCTAAACCCCAACGTCAGCCCCTAAACCCCAACGCCAGCCGCGAAGACCCAACGCCAGCCGCGAAGACCTAACGCCAGCCGCGAAGACCCAACGCCAGCCGCGAAGACTCAACGCCAGCCGCGAAGACCCAACGCCAGACGCTAAGCCCCAACGCCAGACGCTAAACCCCAACGCCAGAAGCTAAACCCCAACGCTAGCCTCTAAACCCCAACGCCAGCAGCTAAACCCCAACGCCAGCAGCTAAACCCCAACGCCAGCCGCTAAACACCAATGCCTGCCGCTAAACCGCAATGCCAGCCGCTAAACCCCGCCAGCCGCTAAACCCCAACGCCAGCAGCTAAACCCCAACGCCAGTAGCTAAACCCCAAGCTAAACCCCAACGCCAGTAGCTAAACCCCAACGCCAGTAGCTAAACCCCAACGCCAGTAGCTAAACCCCAACGCCAGTAGCTAAACCCCAACGCCATCAGCGAAACCCCGTCAGCCGCTTAACCCCAACGCCAGCCGCTAAACCCCAACGCCACCAGCTAAACCCAAACGCCAGTAGCTAAACCCCGCCAGTAGCTAAACCCAAACGCCAGTAGCTAAACCCTAACGCCAGCCGCTAAACCCCAACGCCAGTAGCTAAACCCCAACGCCTGTAGCTAAACCTCAACGCCAGTAGCTAAACCCCAACGCCAGTAGCTAAACCCCAACGCCATCAGCGAAACCCCGTCAGCCGCTTAACCCCAACGCCAGCCGCTAAACCCCGCCACCAGCTAAACCCAAACGCCAGTAGCTAAACCCCGCCAGTAGCTAAACCCAAACGCCAGTAGCTAAACCCCAACGCCAGCCGCTAAACCCCAACGCCAGTAGCTAAACCCCGCCTGTAGCTAAACCCCAACGCCAGTAGCTAAACCCCAACGCCAGTAGCTAAACCCCAACGCCATCAGCGAAACCCCAACGTCAGCCGCTTAACCCCAACGCCAGCCGCTAAATCCCAACGCCAGCCGCTAAACCCAAACGCCAGCCGCTAAACCCCAATGCCAGCCGTTAAACCACAACGCCAGCCGCTAAACCCCAACGCCAGCCGCTAAACCCCAATGCCAGCCGCGAAGACCCAACGCCAGCCGCGAAGACCCAACGCCAGCCGCGAAGACACAACGCCAGCCGCGAAGACCCAACACCAGCCGCTAAGACCCAACGCCAGCCGCGAAGACCCAACGCCAGACGCTAAGCCCCAACGCCAGACGCTAAACCCCAACGCCAGAAGCTAAACCCCAACGCCAGCCTCTAAACCCCAACGCCAGCAGCTAAACCCCGCCAGCAGCTAAACCCCAACGCCAGCCGCTATACCCCAACGCCAGTAGCTAAACCCAAACGCCATTAGCTAAACCCCAACGCCAGTAGCTAAACCCCAACGCCAGTAGCTAAACCCCAACGCCAGTAGCTAAACCTCGCCAGTAGCTAAACCCCAACGACAGCCGCTAAACCCCAACGACAGCCGCTAAACCCAAACGCCAGCCGCTAAACCCCAATGCCATCCGTTAAACCCCAACGCCAGCCGCTAAACACCAATGCCTGCCGCTAAACCCCAATGCCAGCCGCTAAACCCCGCCAGCCGCTAAACCCCAACGCCAGCAGCTAAACCCCAACGCCAGTAGCTAAACCCCAACGCCAGTAGCTAAACCCCAAGCTAAACCCCAACGCCAGTAGCTAAACCCCAACGCCAGTAGCTAAACCCCAACGCCAGTAGCTAAACCCCAACGCCAGTAGCTAAACCCCAACGCCATCAGCGAAACCCCGTCAGCCGCTTAACCCCAACGCCAGCCGCTAAACCCCAACGCCACCAGCTAAACCCAAACGCCAGTAGCTAAACCCCGCCAGTAGCTAAACCCAAACGCCAGTAGCTAAACCCTAACGCCAGCCGCTAAACCCCAATGCCAGTAGCTAAACCCCAACGCCTGTAGCTAAACCTCAACGCCAGTAGCTAAACCCCAACGCCAGTAGCTAAACCCCAACGCCATCAGCGAAACCCCGTCAGCCGCTTAACCCCAACGCCAGCCGCTAAACCCCGCCACCAGCTAAACCCAAACGCCAGTAGCTAAACCCCGCCAGTAGCTAAACCCAAACGCCAGTAGCTAAACCCCAACGCCAGCCGCTAAACCCCAACGCCAGTAGCTAAACCCCGCCTGTAGCTAAACCCCAACGCCAGTAGCTAAACCCCAACGCCAGTAGCTAAACCCCAACGCCATCAGCGAAACCCCAACGTCAGCCGCTTAACCCCAACGCCAGCTGCTAAATCCCAACGCCAGCCGCTAAACCCAAACGCCAGCCGCTAAACCCCAATGCCAGCCGTTAAACCACAACGCCAGCCGCTAAACCCCAACGCCAGCCGCTAAACCCCAATGCCAGCCGCGAAGACCCAACGCCAGCCGCGAAGACCCAACGCCAGCCGCGAAGACACAACGCCAGCCGCGAAGACCCAACACCAGCCGCGAAGACCCAACGCCAGCCGCGAAGACCCAACGCCAGACGCTAAGCCCCAACGCCAGACGCTAAACCCCAACGCCAGAAGCTAAACCCCAACGCCAGCCTCTAAACCCCAACGCCAGCAGCTAAACCCCAACGCCAGCAGCTAAACCCCGCCAGCAGCTAAACCCCAACGCCAGCCGCTAAACCCCAATGCCAGCCGCTAAACCCCAACGCCAGCCGCTATACCCCAACGCCAGTAGCTAAACCCAAACGCCATTAGCTAAACCCCAACGCCAGTAGCTAAACCCCAACGCCAGTAGCTAAACCCCAACGCCAGTAGCTAAACCTCGCCAGTAGCTAAACCCCAACGACAGCCGCTAAACCCCAACGACAGCCGCTAAACCCAAACGCCAGCCGCTAAACCCCAATGCCATCCGTTAAACCCCAACGCCAGCCGCTAAACCCCAACGCCAGCCGCTAAACCCCAACGCCAGCCGCGAAGACCTAACGCCAGCCGCGAAGACCCAACGTCAGCCGCGAAGACCCAACGCCAGCCGTGAAGACCCAACGCCAGCCGTGAAGACCCAACACCAGACGCTAAACCATAAACGCCAGACGCTAAACTTCAACGCCAGTAGCTAAACCCCAACGCCAGAAGCTAAACCCCAACGCCAGACGCTAAACCCCAACGCCAGAAGCTAAACCCCAACGCCAGTAGCTAAACCCCAACGCCAGCCGCTAAACCCCAACGCCAGTAGCTAAACCCCGCCAGCTGCTAAACCCCAACGCCAGCTGCTAAACCCCAACGCCAGCCGCTAAACCCCAATAGCTAAACCCCAACGCCATCAGCGAAACCCCAACGCCAGCCGCAATACCCCAACGCCAGCCGCAAAACCCCAACGCCAGCCGCTAAACCCCAACGCCAGCCGCTAAACCCCAACGCCAGCCGTGAAGACCCAACGCCAGCCGCTAAACTCCAACGGCAGCTGCTAAACCCCAACACCAGCAGCTAAACCCCAACGCCAGCCGCTAAACCCCAATGCCAGTAGATAAACCCCGCCAGTAGCTAAACCCCAACGCCAGCCTCTAAACCCCAACGCCAGTAGCTAAACCCCAACGCCAGTAGTTAAACCCCAACGCCAGTAGCTAAACCCCAACGCCAACCGCTAAAACCCAACGCCAATAGCTAAACCCCGCCAGCAGCTAAACCCCAAAAGTAGCCGCTTAACCCGCCAGCCGTGAAGCCCCAACGCCAGACGCTAAACGTCAACACCAGCCGCTAAACCCCAACGCCAGCCTCTAGCCCAACGCCAGCCGCTAAACCTCAACGCCAGCCGCTAATCGCCAACGCCAGACGCTAAACCCTAACGTCAGACGCTATACCCCAACGCCAGCCGCTAAACCCCAACACCTTCCGCTAAACCCCAACACCAGCATCAAAACACCAACGCCAGCCTCTAAACCCCAACGCCAGCCTCTAAACCTCAACGCCAGCCGCTAAACCACACCAGCCGCTAAACCACAACACCAGCCGCTATACCCCAACGCCAGCCGCTATACCCCAACGCCAGCCGCTATACCCCAACGCCAGCTGCAATACCACAACGCCAGCCGGTATACCCCAACGCCAGCCGCAATACCCCAACGCCAGCCGCAAAACCCCAACGCCAGCCGCGAAGACCCAACGCCAGCCATGAAGACCCAACGCCAGACGCTAAGCCCCAACGCCAGACGCTAAACCCCAACGCCAGAAGCTAAACCCCAACGCCAGCCTCTAAACCCCAATGCCAGTAGCTAAACCCCAACGCCAGTAGCTAAACTCCAACGCCTGCGGCAAAACCCCAATAGCTAAACCCCAACGCCATCAGCTAAACCTCAACACCAGCCGCGAAACCCCAACGCCAGCCGTGAAGCCACAATGTCAGACGCTAAACCCCAACGCCAGCCGCTAACCCCCAACGCCAGCCGCTGAAGACCGAACGCCAGCCGTGAAGACCCAACGCCAGACGCTAAACCCCAACACCAGACGCTAAACCCCAACGCCAGCCGCTAATCCCCAACGCCAGCTGCTATACCCCAACGCCAGCCGCTAAACCCCAACGCCAGCCGCTAAACCCCAACGCCAGTAGCTAAACCCCAATGCCAGTAGATAAACCCCAACGCCAGACGCTAAACCTCAACGCCAGCCGCTAAACCCCAACGCCAGCCGCTGAAGACCGAACGCCAGCCGTGAAGACCCAACGCCAGCCGTGAAGACCCAACGCCAGACGCTAAACCCCAACACCAGACGCTAAACCCCAACGCCAGCCGCTAAACCCCAACGCCAGCCGTTAAACCACAACGCCAGCCGCTAAACCCCAACGCCAGCCGCTAAACCCCAATGCCAGCCGCGAAGACCCAACGCCAGCCGTGAAGACCCAACGCCAGCCGCGAAGACCCAACGCCAGCCGCGAAGACCCAACGCCAGCCGCGGACCCAACGCCAGCCGCGAAGACCCAACGCCAGACGCTAAGCGCCAACGCCAGTAGTAAACCCCAACGCCTGCCGCTTAACCCCAACGCCAGCTGCTAAACCCCAACGCCAGCTGCTAAACCCAACGTCAGCGCTAAACCCCATCGCCAGCCGTGAAGACCCAACGCCAGCCGTGAAGACCTAACGCCAGCCGTGAAGCCCCAACGCCAGCCGCTAAACCCAACGCCAGCCGTGAAGACCCAACGCCAGCCGCTAAACCCAATGCCAGACGCTAAACCCCAACGCCAGAAGCTAAACCCCAACGCCAGAAGCTAAACCCCAACGCCAGCCTCTAAACCTCAACGGCAGCCTCTAAACCCCAACGGCAGCCTCTAAACCTCAACGCCAGCCTCCAAACCTTAACGCCAGTTGCTAAACCCCAACGCCAGCCGCTAAACCCCGCCAGCCGCTAAACCCCAACGCCAGCCGCTAAACCCCAACTCCAGCCGCTAAACCCCAACACCAGCTGCTAAACCCCAACGCCAGCTGTTAAACCCCAACTCCAGCCGCTAAACCCCAACGCCAGCCGCTAAGACCCAACGCCAGCCGCGAAGACCCAACGCCAGCGGCGAAGACCCAATGCCAGCCGCGAAGACCCAACGCCAGCCGCGAAGACCCAACGCCAGCCTCGAAGACCCAACGCCAGCCGTGAAGACCCAACGCCAGACGCTAAGCCCCAACGCCAGACGCTAAACCCCAACGCCAGCCGCTAAACCCCAACGCCAGCTGCTATACCCCAACGCCAGCCGCTAAACCCCAACGCCAGCCGCTAAACCCCAACGTCAGTAGCTAAACCCCAACGCCAGTAGATAAACCCCAACGCCAGTAGCTAAACCCCAACGCCAGTAGCTAAACCACAACGCTAGATGCTAAACCCCAACGCCAGCCGCTAAACCACAACGCCAGCCGCTGAAGACCCAACCCCAGCCGTGAAGACCCAAAGCCAGCCGTTAAGAACCAAAGCCAGACGTGAAGACCCAATGCCAGCCGTGAAGACCCAACGCCAGCCGTGAAGACCCAACGCCAGCCGTGAAGACCCAACGCCAGACGCTAAACCCCAACGCCAGACGCTAAACCCCAACGCCAGAAGCTAAACCCTAACGCCAGAAGCTAAACCACAACTCCAGCCTCTAAACCCCAACGGCAGTCGCTTAACCCCAACGCCAGCCACTATACCCCAACGCCAGCCGCTAAACCCCGACGCCAGCCGTGAAGCCCCAACGCCGGGCGCTAAACCCCAACACCAGCCGCTAAACCTCAACACCTTCCGCTAAACCCCAACACCAGCATCTAAACACCAGCCAGACGTGAAGACCCAACGCCAGCCGCTAAACTCCACCAGCCGCTAAACCCCACCAGCCGCTAAACCCCAACGCCAGCTGCTAAACCCCAACGCCAGCCGCTAAACTCCAACACCAGCCGCTAAACCCCAACGCCAGCCGCTAAGACCCAACGCCAGCCGCGAAGACCCAACGCCAGCCGCGAAGACCCAATGCCAGCCGCGAAGACCCAACGCCAGCCTCGAAGACCCAACGCCAGCCGTGAAGACCCAACGCCAGACGCTAAGCCCCAACGCCAGATGCTAAACCCCAACGCCAGCGGCTAAACCCCAACGCCAGCTGCTATACCCCAACGCCAGCCGCTAAACCCCAACGCCAGCCGCTAAACCCCAACGTCAGTAGCTAAACCCCGCCAGTAGATAAACCCCAACGCCAGTAGCTAAACCCCAACGCCAGTAGCTAAACCCCAACGCCAGCCGCTAAACCACAACGCTAGACGCTAAACCCCAACGCCAGCCGCTAAACCACAACGCCAGCCGCTGAAGACCCAACGCCTGCCGTGAAGACCCAAAGCCAGCCGTTAAGAACCAAAGCCAGCCGTGAAGACCCAATGCCAGCCGTGAAGACCCAACGCCAGCCGTGAAGACCCAACGCCAGCCGTGAAGACCCAACGCCAGACGCTAAACCCCAACGCCAGACGCTAAACCCCAATGCCAGAAGCTAAACCCTAACGCCAGAAGCTAAACCACAACTCCAGCCTCTAAACCCCAACGGCAGTCGCTTAACCCCAACGCCAGCCACTAAACCCCAACGCCAGCTGCTATACCCCAACGCCAGCCGCTAAACCCCGACGCCAGCCGTGAAGCCCCAACGCCGGGCGCTAAACCCCAACACCAGCCGCTAAACCTCAACACCTTCCGCTAAACCCCAACACCAGCATCTAAACACCAGCCAGACGTGAAGACCCAACGCCAGCCGCTAAACTCCACCAGCCGCTAAACCCCAACGCCAGCCTCTAAACCCCAACGCCAGCCTCTAAACCCAAACGCTGCCTCTAAACCCCAACGCCAGCCTCTAAAAACCAACGCCAGCCTCTAAAACCCCAACGCCAGCCTCTAAACCCCAACGCCAGCCTCTAAACCCCAACGCCAGCCTCTAAAAACCAACGCCAGCCTCTAAACCCCAACGCCAGCCGCTAAACCACAACGCCAGACGCTAAACCCCAACGCCAGCCGCTAAAACCCAACGCCAGCCGCTGAAGACCCAACGCCAGCCGTGAAGACCCAAAGCCAGCCGTGAAGACCCAACGCCAGACGCTAAACCCCTAGCCTGAACCCCAACGCCAGCCTCTAAACCCCACGCCAGACGCTAAACCCCAACGCCAGTAGCTAAACCCCAACACCATCCGCTTACCCCACGCCAGCCGCTAAACCCCATGCCAGCTAAACCCCAAAAGCCAGCCTCTAAACCCCAACGCAAGCCTCTAAACCCCAAAAGCCAGCCTCTAAACCCCAACGCCAGCCTCTAACCTTACGCCAGTTGCTAAACCCCAACGCCAGTAGCTAAACTCCAACACCAGCCTCTAAACCCCAACACCTCCCGCTAAACCCCAACACCAGCATCTAAACACCAAAGCCAGCCGTGAAGACCCAACACCAGACGCTATACACCAACGCCAGTAGCTAAACCCCAACGCCAGCCTCTAAACCCCAACGCCAGTAACTAAACTCCAATGCCAGCCGCTAAACACCAACGCCAGCCTCTAAACCCCACACCGCCTCTAAACCCCAACGCCAGCCTCTAACCCCAACGCCAGCCTCTAACCCCGCCAGCCTCTAAACCCCAACGCCAGCCTCTAAACCCCAACGCCAGTAGCTAAAACCCCAACACCTGCCGCTAAACCCCAATAGCTAAACCCCAACGCCATCAGCGAAACCCCAACACCAGCCGCTTAACCCCAACACCTTCCGCTAAACCCCAACACCAGCCGCTAAACCCCAACGCCAGCCACTAACCCCAACGCCAGCTGCTATACCCCAACGCCAGCCGTGAAACCCCAACGCCAGCCGTGAAGCCGCAACGCGGGCGCTAGACCCCAACACCAGCCGCTAAACCCCAACGCCAGCCGTGAAGACCCCAACGCCAGCCGTGAAGGCCCAACGCCAGCCGTGAAGATCCAACGCCAGCCGTGAAGACCCAACGCCAGCCGTGAAGACCCAACGCCAGACGCTAAACCCCAACGCCAGAAGCTAAGCCCAACGCCAGAAGCTAAACCCCAACGCCAGCCTCTAAACCCAAACGCCAGTAGCTAAACCCCAACGCCAGTAGCTAAACCCAACGCCAGGCGCTAAACCCAACGCCAGTAGCTAAAACCCCAACGCCAGCCGTGAAACCCCCAACGCCAGCCGTGAAGCCCAACGCCGGGCGCTAGACCCCAACACCAGCCGCTAAACCCCACACCTTCCGCTAAACCCACAATGCCAGCCTCTAAACCCTAACGCCAGCCTCTATACCCAACACCAGCCTCTAAACCCCAATGCCAGCCTCTAAACCCCAAGCCAGCCTCTAAACCCCAAGCCAGCCTCTAAACCCCACGGCAGCCTTAAACCCAAATGCCAGCCTCTAAACCTTAACGCCAGTAGCTAAACCCCAACACCTGCCGCTAAACCCCAACACCAGCCGTGAAGACCCCAACGCCAGCCGTGAAGGCCCAACGCCAGCCGTGAAAACCCAACGCCAGCCATGAAGACCCAACGCCAGCCGTGAAGATCCAACGCCAGCCGTGAAGACCCACGCCAGCCGTGAAGACCCAACGCCAGACGCTAAACCCCGCCAGAAGCTAAACCCAACGCCAGAAGCTAAACCCCAACGCCAGCCTCTAACCCCAACGCCAGTAGCTAAACCCCAACGCCAGTAGCTAAACCCCAACGCCAGTAGCTAAACCCCAACGCCAGTAGCTAAACCCCACGCCAGGCGCTAAACCCCAACGCCAGTAGCTAAACCCCAACGCCAGCCGCGAAACCACCATAGCTAAACCCCAAAGCCATCAGCGATACCCCAACGCCAGCCCCGCGAAACCCCAACGCC
>JAWMAR010001287.1:173033-316218 GCA_036785375.1 Leucoraja ocellata
GGCTGGCATTGGGGTTTAGAGGCTGGTGTTGGGGTATAGAGGCTGGCGTTAGGGTTTAGAGGCTGGCATTGGGGTTTAGCGGAAGGTGTTGGGGTTTAGCGGCTGGTGTTGGGGTCTAGCGCCCGGCGTTGGGGCTTCACGGCTGGCGTTGGGGTTTCACGGCTGGCGTTGGGGTTTAGCTACTGGCGTTGGGGTTTAGCGCCTGGCGTTGGGGTTTAGCTACTGGCGTTGGGGTTTAGCTACTGGCGTTGGGGTTTAGAGGCTGGCGTTGGGGTTTAGCTTCTGGCGTTGGGCTTTAGCTTCTGGCGTTGGGGTTTAGCGTCTGGCGTTGGGTCTTCACGGCTGGCGTTGGGTCTTCACGGCTGGCGTTGGATCTTCACGGCTGGCGTTGGCCTTCACGGCTGGCGTTGGGCCTTCACGGCTGGCGTTGGGGTCTTCACGGCTGGCGTTGGGGTTTAGCGGCTGGTGTTGGGGTCTAGCGCCCGGCGTTGCGGCTTCACGGCTGGCGTTGGGGTTTCACGGCTGGCGTTGGGGTATAGCAGCTGGCGTTGGGGTTTAGTGGCTGGCGTTGGGGTTTAGCGGCTGGTGTTGGGGTTTAGCGGAAGGTGTTGGGGTTAAGCGGCTGGTGTTGGGGTTTCGCTGATGGCGTTGGGGTTTAGCTATTGGGGTTTAGCGGCAGGTGTTGGGGTTTAGCTACTGGCGTTGGGGTTTAGAGGCTGGCGTTGGGGTTTAGAGGCTGGCGTTGGGGTTTAGAGGCTGGCGTTGGGGTTTAGAGGCTGGCGTTGGGGTTTAGAGGCTGGTGTTGGGGTTTAGAGGCTGGCGTTGGTGTTTAGCGGCTGGCATTGGAGTTTAGTTACTGGCGTTGGGGTTTAGAGGCTGGCGTTGGGGTTTAGCTACTGGCGTTGGTGTATAGCGTCTGGTGTTGGGTCTTCACGGCTGGCTTTGGTGTTTAGATGCTGGTGTTGGGGTTTAGCGGGAGGTGTTGGGGTTTAGAGGCTGGTGTTGGAGTTTAGCTACTGGCGTTGGGGTTTAGCAACTGGCGTTAAGGTTTAGAGGCTGGCGTTGGGGTTTAGAGGCTGGCTTTTGGGTTTAGAGGCTTGCGTTGGGGTTTAGAGGCTGGCTTTTGGGGTTTAGCTGGCATTGGGGTTTAGCGGCTGGCGTTGGGGTTAAGCGGCTGGTGTTGGGGTTTAGCTACTGGCGTTGGGGTTTAGCGTCTGGCGTTGGGGTTTAGAGGCTGGCGTTGGGGTTCAGCTACTGGCGTTGGGGTTTAGCGTCTGGCGTTGGGTCTTCACGGCTGGCTTTGGGTCTTCACGGCTGGCGTTGGGTCTTCAGCGGCTGGCGTTGGGTTTTAGCGGCTGGCGTTGGGGTTTAGCGTCTGGCGTTGTGGTTTAGCGGCTGGCGTTGGGGTTTAGAGGCTGGCGTTGGTTTTTAGAGGCTGGCGTTGGGGTTTAGAGGCTGGCGTTGGGGTTTAGAGGCTGGCGTTGGGGTTTAGAGGCTGGCGTTGGTTTTTAGAGGCTGGCGTTGGGGTTTAGAGGCAGCGTTTGGGTTTAGAGGCTGGCGTTGGGGTTTAGAGGCTGGCGTTGGGTTTAGCGGCTGGTGGAGTTTAGCGGCTGGCGTTGGGTCTTCACGTCTGGCTGGTGTTTAGATGCTGGTGTTGGGGTTTAGCGGAAGGTGTTGAGGTTTAGCGGCTGGTGTTGGGGTTTAGCGCCCGGCGTTGGGGCTTCACGGCTGGCGTCGGGGTTTAGCGGCTGGCGTTGGGGTATAGCAGCTGGCGTTGGGGTTTAGTGGCTGGCGTTGGGGTTAAGCGACTGCCGTTGGGGTTTAGAGGCTGGAGTTGTGGTTTAGCTTCTGGCGTTAGGGTTTAGCTTCTGGCATTGGGGTTTAGCGTCTGGCGTTGGGGTTTAGCGTCTGGCGTTGGGTCTTCACGGCTGGCGTTGAGTCTTCACGGCTGGCGTTGGGTCTTCACGGCTGGCATTGGGTCTTCACGGCTGGCTTTGGTTCTTAACGGCTGGCTTTGGGTCTTCACGGCTGGCGTTGGGTCTTCAACGGCTGGCGTTGTGGTTTAGCGGCTGGCGTTGGGGTTTAGCGTCTAGCGTTGTGGTTTAGCGGCTGGCGTTGGGGTTTAGCTACTGGCGTTGGGGTTTAGCTACTGGCGTTGGGGTTTATCTACTGGCGGGGTTTAGCTACTGACGTTGGGGTTTAGCGGCTGGCGTTGGGGTTTAGCGGCTGGCGTTGGGGTATAGCAGCTGGCGTTGGGGTTTAGCCGCTGGCGTTGGGGTTTAGCATCTGGCGTTGGGGCTTAGCGTCTGGCGTTGGGTCTTCACGGCTGGCGTTGGGTCTTCGAGGCTGGCGTTGGGTCTTCGCGGCTGGCATTGGGTCTTCGCGGCTGGCGTTGGGTCTTCGCGGCTGGCGTTGGGTCTTAGCGGCTGGCGTTGGGGTTTAGCAGCTGGTGTTGGAGTTTAGCGGCTGGCGTTGGGGTTTAGCAGCTGGCGTTGGGGTTTAGCGGCTGGTGTTGGGGTTTAGCGGCTGGTGGAGTTTAGCGGCTGGCGTTGGGTCTTCACGTCTGGCTGGTGTTTAGATGCTGGTGTTGGGGTTTAGCGGAAGGTGTTGAGGTTTAGCGGCTGGTGTTGGGGTTTAGCGCCCGGCGTTGGGGCTTCACGGCTGGCGTCGGGGTTTAGCGGCTGGCGTTGGGGTATAGTGGCTGGCGTTGGGGTTAAGCGACTGCCGTTGGGGTTTAGAGGCTGGAGTTGTGGTTTAGCTTCTGGCGTTAGGGTTTAGCTTCTGGCGTTGGGGTTTAGCGTCTGGCGTTGGGGTTTAGCGTCTGGCGTTGGGTCTTCACGGCTGGCGTTGGGTCTTCACGGCTGGCGTTGGGTCTTCACGGCTGGCATTGGGTCTTCACGTCTGGCTTTGGTTCTTAACGGCTGGCTTTGGGTCTTCACGGCTGGGGTTGGGTCTTCAGCGGCTGGCGTTGTGGTTTAGCGGCTGGCGTTGGGGTTTAGCATCTAGCGTTGTGGTTTAGCTACTGGCGTTGGGGTTTAGCTACTGGCGTTGGGGTTTATCTACTGGCGTTGGGGTTTAGCTACTGACGTTGGGGTTTAGCGGCTGGCGTTGGGGTTTAGCGGCTGGCGTTGGGGTATAGCAGCTGGCGTTGGGGTTTAGCGGCTGGCGTTGGGGTTTAGCGTCTGGCGTTGGGGCTTAGCGTCTGGCGTTGGGTCTTCACGGCTGGCGTTGGGTCTTCGAGGCTGGCGTTGGGTCTTCGCGGCTGGCGTTGGGTCTTCGCGGCTGGCATTGGGTCTTCGCCGCTGGCGTTGGGTCTTCGCGGCTGGCGTTGGGTCTTAGCGGCTGGCGTTGGGGTTTAGCGGCTGGAGTTGGGGTTTAACAGCTGGCGTTGGGGTTTAGCAGCTGGTGTTGGGGTTTAGCGGCTGGAGTTGGGGTTTAGCGGCTGGCGTTGGGGTTTAGCGGCTGGCGGGGTTTAGCGGCTGGCGTTGGGGTTTAGCAACTGGCGTTAAGGTTTGGAGGCTGGCGTTGAGGTTTAGAGGCTGCCGTTGGGGTTTAGAGGCTGCCGTTGAGGTTTAGAGGCTGGCGTTGGGGTTTAGCTTCTGGCGTTGGGGTTTAGCTTCTGGCGTTGGGGTTTAGCGTCTGGCATTGGGTTTAGCGGCTGGCGTTGGGTCTTCACGGCTGGCATTGGGTTTAGCGGCTGGCGTTGGGGCTTCACGGCTGGCGTTAGGTCTTCACGGCTGGCGTTGGGTCTTCACGGCTGGCGATGGGGTTTAGCGCTGGCGTTGGGTTTAGCAGCTGGCGTTGGGGTTTAGCAGCTGACGTTGGGGTTAAGCGGCAGGCGTTGGGGTTTACTACTGGCGTTGGGGTTTAGCTATTGGGGTTTAGCGGCAGGCGTTGGGGTTTAGCTACTGGCCTTGGGGTTTAGAGGCTGGCGTTGGGGTTTAACGTCTGGCATTGGGGTATAGCAGCTGGCGTTGGGGTTTAGCGGCTGGCGTTGGGGGTTTAGCGTCTGGCGTTGGGTCTTCACGGCTGGCGTTGGGTCTTCGAGGCTGGCATTGGGTCTTCGCGGCTGGCATTGGGTCTTCGCGGCTGGAGTTGGGTCTTCGCGGCTGGCGTTGGGTCTTAGCGGCTGGCGTTGGGGTTTAGCGGCTGGCGTTGGGGTTTAGCAGCTGGCGTTGGGGTTTAGCAGCTGGTGTTGGGGTTTAGCGGCTGGAGTTGGGGTTTAGCGGCTGGCGTTGGGGTTTAGCGGCTGGCGTTGGGGTTTAGCTACTGGTGTTGGGGTTTAGCTACTGGCGTTGGGGTTTAGCTACTGGCGTTGGGGTTTAGCGTCTGGCGTTGGGTCTTCACGGCTGGCTTTGGTAATTAGATGCTGGTGTTGGGATTTAGCGGAAGGTGTTGGGGTTTAGAGGAAGGTGTTGGGGTTTAGCGGCTGGTTGGTGTTTAGCGCCCGGCGTTGGGGCTTCAAGGCTGGCGTTGGGGTTTTTTTAACGCCCGGCGTTGGGGCTTCAAGGCTGGCGTTGGGGTTTAGCGGCTGGCGTTGGGGTATAGCAGCTGGCGTTGGGGTTTAGTGGCTGGCGTTGGGGTTAAGCGGCTGCCGTTGGTGTTAAGCGGTTGACGTTGGGGTTCTGCGGCTGGTGTTGGGGTTTAGCTACTGTCTTTGGGGTTTAGCAGCTGGCATTGTGGTTTAGCTACTGGCGTTGGGGTTTAGCAACTGGCGTTAAGGTTTAGAGGCTGGCTTTGGGGTTCAGAGGCTGGCTTTGGGGTTTAGAGGCTGTCTTTTGGGGTTTAGAGGCTGGCATTGGGGTTTAGAGGCTGGCATTGGGGTTTAGAGGCTGGCGTTGGGGTTTAGAGGCTGGCATTGGGGTTTAGAGGCTGGCGTTGGTGTTTAGAGGCTGGCGTTTGGGTTTAGAGGCTGGCGTTGGGGTTTAGAGGCTGGCGTTGGGGTTTAGAGGCTGGCGTTGGGGTTTAGAGGCTGGTGTTGGGGTTTAGCTGATGAGGTTGGGGTTTAGCGCCCGGCGTTGGGTCTTCACGGCTGGCGTTCGGTCTTCAGCGGCTGGCGTTGGGGTTTAGCGGCTGGCGTTGGGGTTTAGCGTCTGATGTTGGGGTTTAGCGTCTGGCGTTGGGTCTTCACGGCTGGCGTTGGGTCTTCACGGCTGGCGTTCGGTCTTCAGCGGCTGGCGTTTGGGTTTAGAGGCTGCCGTTGGGGTTTAGAGGCTGGCTTTGGGGTTTAGAGGCTGGCTTTGGGGTTTAGAGGCTGGCGTTGGGGTTTAGAGGCTGGCTTTGGGGTTTAGAGGCTGGCGTTGGGGTTTAGAGGCTGGCTTTAGGGTTCAGAGGCTGGCTTTGGGGTTTAGAGGCTGGCGTTGGGGTTTAGAGGCTGGCGTTGGGGTTTAGAGGCTGGCGTTGGGGTTTAGAGGCTGGCTTTGGGGTTTAGAGGCTGGCGTTGGGGTTTAGAGGCTGGCGTTGGGGTTTAGAGGCTGGCGTTGGGGTTTAGAGGCTGGCTTTTGGGGTTTAGCAGCTGGCGTTGCGGTTTAGCGTCCGGCGTTGGGTTTAGCGGCTGGCGTTGGGGTTTAGCGGCTGGCGTTGGGGTTTAGCTACTGGCGTTGGGTCTTCACGGCTAGCGTTGGGTCTTCACGGCTGGCGTTGGGTCTTGACGGCTGGCGATGGGGTTTAGCGCTGGCGTTGGGGTTTAGCAGCTGGCGTTGGGGTTTAGCTACTGGCGTAGGGGTTTAGCGGCTGGCGTTGGGGTTTAGCTACTGGCGTTGGGGTTTAGAGGCTGGCGTTGGGGTTTAGCTACTGGCGTTGGGGTTTAGCTACTGGCGTTGGGGTTTAGCGTCTGGCGTTGGGTCTTCACGGCTGGCTTGGTGATTAGATGCTGGTGTTGGGGTTTAGCGGAAGGTGTTGGGGTTTAGCGGCTGATTGGGGTTTAGCGCCCGGCGTTGGGGTATAGCAGCTGGCGTTGGGGTTTAGTGGCTGGCGTTGGGGTTAAGCGTCTGCCGTTGGTGTTAAGCGGTTGGCGTTGGGGTTTAGCTACTGGCGTTGGGGTTTAGCAACTGGCGTTAAGGTTTAGAGGCTGCCGTTGGGGTTTAGAGGCTGGCGTTGGGGTTTAGAGGCTGGCGTTGGGGTTTAGAGGCTGGCATTGGGGTTTAGCTACTGTCGTTGGGGTTTAGAGGCTGGTGTTGGGGTTTAGCTTCTGGCGTTGGGTCATCACGGCTGGCGTTCGGTCTTCAGCGGCTGGCGTTGGGGTTTAGCAGCTGGCGTTGGGGTTTAGCATCTGGTGTTGGGGTTTCGCGGCTGGCGTTGGGGTTTAGCTACTGGCGTTCGGTCTTCACGGCTGGCGTTGGGTCTTCACGGCTGGCTTTGGTGATTAGATGCTGGTGTTGGGGTTTAGCGGAAGGTGTTGGGGTTTAGCGGCTGATTGGGGTTTAGCGTCCGGCGTTGGGGCTTCACGGATGGCGTTGGGTCTTGACGGCTGGCGATGGGGTTCAGCGGCTGGCGTTGGGGTTTAGCTATTGGGGTTTAGCGGCAGGCATTGGGGTTTAGCTACTGGCGTTGGGGTTTAGCTACAGGCGTTGGGGTTTAGCTACTGGCGTTGGGGTTTAGCGTCTGGCGTTGGGTCTTCACGGCTGGCTTTGGTGATTAGATGCTGGTGTTGGGGTTTAGCGGAAGGTGTTGGGGTTTAGCGGCTGATTGGGGTTTAGCGTCCGGCGTTGGGGCTTCACGGATGGCGTTGGGGTTTAGCGGCTGGCATTGGGGTATAGCAGCTGGCGTTGGGGTTTAGTGGCTGGCGCTGAGGTTAAGCGTCTGCCGTTGGTGTTAAGCGGTTGGCGTTGGGATTTTGCGGCTGGCATTGGGGTTTAGCTACTGGCGTTGGGGTTTAGCAACTGGCGTTAAGGTTTAGAGGCTGGCGTTTGGGTTTAGTGGCTGCCGTTGGGGTTTAGAGGCTGGCTTTGGGGTTTAGAGGCTGGCTTTGGGGTTTAGAGGCTGGCGTTGGGGTTCAGAGGCTGGCTTTGGGGTTCAGAGGCTGGCTTTGGGGTTCAGAGGCTGGCTTTGGGGTTTAGAGGCTGGCGTTGGGGTTTAGAGGCTGGCGTTGGGGTTTAGAGGCTGGCGTTGGTGTTTAGAGGCTGGCGTTGGGGTTTAGAGGCTGGCGTTGGGGTTTAGAGGCTGGCGTTGGGGTTTAGAGGCTGCTGTTGTGGTTTAGCTGATTGGGTTGGGGTTTAGCGCCCGGCGTTGGGGCTTCACGGCTGGCGTTGGGGTTTAGCAACTGGCGTTGGTGTATAGCAGCTGGCGTTGGGGTTTAGTGGCTGGCGTTGGGGTTAAGCGACTGCCGTTGGGGTTAAGCGGCTGGCGTTGAGGTTTTGCGGCTGGTGTTGGGGTTTAGCTGATGGGGTTGGGGTTTAGCGGCTGGCGTTGGAGTTTAGTTACTGGCATTGGGGTTTAGAGGCTGGCGTTGGGATTTAGGTTCTGGCGTTGGGGTTTAGCTTCTGGCGTTGGGTCTTCACGGCTGGCGTTCGGTCTTCAGCGGCTGGCGTTGGGGTTTAGCGGCTGGCGTTGGGGTTTAGCGTCTGGTGTTGGGGTTTAGCGTCTGGCGTTGGGTCTTCACGGCTGGCGTTGGGTCTTCACGGCTGGCGTTCGGTCTTCAGCGGCTGGCGTTGGGGTTTAGCGGCTGGCGTTGAGGTTTAGCGTCTGGCGTTGGGGTTTATCTACTGGCATTGGGGTTTAGCTACTGGCGTTGGGGTTTAGCGGCTGGCGTTGGGGTTTAGCGGCTGGCGTTGGGGTATAGCGGCTGGCGTTGGGGATTAGCGGCTGGCGTTGGGGTTTAGCGTCTGGTGTTGGGGTTTAGCGTCTGCCGTTGGGTCTTCACGGCTGGCGTTCGGTCTTCAGCGGCTGGCATTGGGGTTTAGCGTCTGACATTGTGGCTTCACGGCTGGCGTTGGGGTTTCGCGGCTGGTGTTGAGGTTTAGCTGATGGCGTTGGGGTTTAGCTATTGGGGTTTTGCCGCAGGCGTTGGAGTTTAGCTACTGGCGTTGGGGTTTAGCTACTGGCATTGGGGTTTAGAGGCTGGCGTTGGGGTTTAGCTTCTGGCGTTGGGGTTTAGCGTCTGGCGTTGGGGCTTAGCATCTGGCTGGTTGGGTCTTCATGGCTGGCGTTGGGTCTTCGCGGCTGGCGTTGGGGTTTTGCGGCTGGCGTTGGGGTATTGCGGCTGGCGTTAGGGTATACCGGCTGGCGTTGTGGTATTGCGGCTGGCGTTGGGGTATAGCGGCTGGCGTTGGGGTATAGCGGCTGGTGTTGTGGTTTAGCGGCTGGTGTGGTTTAGCGGCTGGCGTTGAGGTTTAGAGGCTGGCGTTGGGGTTTAGAGGCTGGCGTTGGTGTTTTGATGCTGGTGTTGGGGTTTAGCGGAAGGTGTTGGGGTTTAGCGGCTGGCGTTGGGGTATAGCGTCTGACGTTAGGGTTTAGCGTCTGCCGTTGGCGATTAGCGGCTGGCGTTGAGGTTTAGCGGCTGGCGTTGGGCTAGAGGCTGGCGTTGGGGTTTAGCGGCTGGTGTTGACGTTTAGCGTCTGGCGTTGGGGCTTCACGGCTGGCGGGTTAAGCGGCTACTTTTGGGGTTTAGCTGCTGGCGGGGTTTAGCTATTGGCGCTGGGTTTTAGCGGTTGGCGTTGGGGTTTAGCTACTGGCGTTGGGGTTTAACTACTGGCGTTGGGGTTTAGCTACTGGCGTTGGGGTTC
Organism: Leucoraja ocellata; assembly: GCA_036785375.1. Taxonomy (NCBI): domain Eukaryota; kingdom Metazoa; phylum Chordata; class Chondrichthyes; order Rajiformes; family Rajidae; genus Leucoraja; species Leucoraja ocellata. Next base: position 181,757 of record JAWMAR010001287.1, read on the forward strand.
AGCGGCTGGCGTTGGGGTTTAGCTACTGGCGGGGTTTATCTGCTGGCGTTGGGGTTTAGCGGCTGGCGTTGGGGTTTAGCTGCTGGTGTTGGGGTTTAGCAGCTGCCGTTGGAGTTTAGCGGCTGGCGTTGGGTCTTCACGGCTGGCGTTGGGGTTTAGCGGCTGGCGTTGGGGTTTAGCGGCTGGCGTTGGGGTTTTGCGGCTGGCGTTGGGGTATTGCGGCTGGCGTTGGGGTATAGCGGCTCGCGTTGGGGTATTGCGGCTGGCGTTGGGGTATAGCGGCTGGCGTTGGGGTATAGCGGCTGGTGTTGTGGTTTAGCGGCTGGTGTGGTTTAGCGGCTGGCGTTGAGGTTAAGCGACTGGCGTTGGGGTTTCGCGGTTGGTGTTGGGGTTTCGCTGATGGCGTTGGGGTTTAGCTATTGGGGTTTAGCGGCTGGCGTTGGGGTTTAGCAGCTGGCGTTGGGGTTTAGCAGCTGGCGTTGGGGTTTAGCTTCTGGCGTTGGGGTTTAGCGTCTGGCGTTGGGGTTTAGCTTCTGGCGTTGGGGTTTAGCTACTGGCGTTGAAGTTTAGCGTCTGGCGTTGGGGTTTAGCGTCTGGTGTTGGGTCTTCATGGCTGGCGTTGGGTCTTCACGGCTGGCGTTGGGTCTTCACGGCTGACGTTGGGTCTTCGTGGCTGGCGTTGGGTCTTCGCGGCTGGCGTTGGGGTTTAGCGGCTGGCGTTGGGGTTTAGCGGCTGGCGTTGGGGTTTAGCGGCTGGCGTTGTGGTTTAACGGATGGCATTGGGGTTTAGCGGCTGGCGTTTGGGTTTAGCGGCTGTCGTTGGGGTTTAGCGGCTGGCGTTGGGGTTTAGCTCCTGGCGTTGAGGTTTAGCTACTGGCGTTGGGGTTTAGCTACTGGCGTTGGGGTTTAGCAACTGGCGTTGGGGTTTAGCTACTGGCGTTGAGGTTTAGCTACTGGCGTTGGGGTTTAGCGGCTGGCGTTGGGGTTTAGCTACTGGCGTTTGGGTTTAGCTACTGGCGTTGGGGTTTAGCTACTGGCGTTGGGGTTTAGCGGCTGGCGTTGGGGTAAAGCGGCTGACGTTGGGGTTTAGCGGCTGGCGTTGGGGTTTAGCTACTGGCGTTGAGGTTTAGCTACTGGCGTTGGGGTTTAGCTACTGGCGTTGGGGTTTAGCTACTGGCGTTGGGGTTTAGCTAATGGCGTTTGGGTTTAGCTACTGGCGTTGGGGTATAGCGGCTGGCGGGGTTTAGCGGCTGGCATTGGGGTTTAGCGGCTGGCGTTGGGGTTTAGCTGCTGGCGGGGTTTAGCTGCTGGCGTTGGGGTTTAGAGGCTGGCGTTGGGGTTTAGCTTCTGGCGTTGGCGCTTAGCGTCTGGCGTTGGGTCTTCGCGGCTGGCGTTGGGTCTTCGCGGCTGGCGTTGGGTTTTCGCGGCTGGCGTTGGGTCTTCGCGGCTGGCGTTGGGTCTTCACGGCTGGCGTTGGGTCTTCGCGGCTGGCATTGGGGTTTAGCGGCTGGCGTTGGGGTTTAGCGGCTGGCGTTGTGGTTTAACGGCTGGCGTTGGGGTTTAGCGGCTGGCGTTGGGGTTTAGCGTCTGGTGTTGGGGTTTAGCGTCTGGCGTTGGGTCTTCACGGCTGGCGTTGGGTCTTCACGGCTGGCGTTCGGTCTTCAGCGGCTGGCGTTTGGGTTTAGCGGCTGGCGTTGAGGTTTAGCGTCTGGCGTTGGGGTTTATCTACTGGCATTGGGGTTTAGCTACTGGCGTTGGGGTTTAGCGGCTGGCGTTGGGGTTTAGCGGCTGGCGTTGGGGTATAGCGGCTGGCGTTGCGGATTAGCGGCTGGCGTTGGGGTTTAGCGTCTGGCGTTGGGTCTTCACGGCTGGCGTTCGGTCTTCAGCGGCTGGCGTTGGGGTTAGCGGCTGGCGTTGGGGTTTAGCGTCTGACATTGTGGCTTCACGGCTGGCGTTGGGGTTTCGCGGCTGGTGTTGAGGTTTAGCTGATGGCGTTGGGGTTTAGCTATTGGGGTTTTTCCGCAGGCGTTGGAGTTTAGCTACTGGCGTTGGGGTTTAGCTACTGGCATTGGGGTTTAGAGGCTGGCATTGGGGTTTAGCTTCTGGCGTTGGGGTTTAGCGTCTGGCGTTGGGGCTTAGCGTCTGGCGTTGGGTCTTCATGGCTGACGTTGGGTCTTCGCGGCTGGCGTTGGGGTTTTGCGGCTGGCGTTGGGGTATTGCGGCTGGCGTTGGGGTATACCGGCTGGCGTTGTGGTATTGCGGCTGGCGTTGGGGTATAGCGGCTGGCGTTGGGGTATAGCGGCTGGTGTTGTGGTTTAGCGGCTGGTGTGGTTTAGCGGCTGGCGTTGAGGTTTAGAGGCTGGCGTTGGGGTTTAGAGGCTGGCGTTTGTGTTTTGATGCTGGTGTTGGGGTTTAGCGGAAGGTGTTGGGGTTTAGCGGCTGGCGTTGGGGTATAGCGTCTGACGTTAGGGTTTAGCATCTGCGTTGGCGATTAGCGGCTGGCGTTGAGGTTTAGCGGCTGGCGTTGGGCTAGAGGCTGGCGTTGGGGTTTAGCGGCTGGTGTTGACGTTTAGCGTCTGGCGTTGGGGCTTCACGGCTGGCGGGTTAAGCGGCTACTTTTGGGGTTTAGCTGCTGGCGGGGTTTAGCTATTGGCGTTGAGTTTTAGCGGTTGGCGTTGGGGTTTAGCTACTGGCGTTGGGGTTTAACTACTGGCGTTGGGGTTTAGCTACTGGCGTTGGGGTTTAGCGGCTGGCGTTGGGGTTTAGTTACTGGCGGGGTTTATCTACTGGCGTTGGGGTTTAGCGGCTGGCGTTGGGGTAAAGCGGCTGACGTTGGGGTTTAGCGGCTGGCGTTGGGGTTTAGCTACTGGCGTTGAGGTTTAGCTACTGGCGTTGGGGTTTAGCTACTGGCGTTGGGGTTTAGCTACTGGCGTTGGGGTTTAGCTAATGGCGTTTGGGTTTAGCTACTGGCGTTGGGGTATAGCGGCTGGCGGGGTTTAGCGGCTGGCATTGGGGTTTAGCGGCTGGCGTTGGGGTTTAGCTGCTGGCGGGGTTTAGCTGCTGGCGTTGGGGTTTAGAGGCTGGCGTTGGGGTTTAGCTTCTGGCGTTGGCGCTTAGCGTCTGGCGTTGGGTCTTCGCGGCTGGCGTTGGGTCTTCGCGGCTGGCGTTGGGTCTTCGCGGCTGGCATTGGGTCTTCGCGGCTGGCGTTGGGTCTTCACGGCTGGCGTTGGGTCTTCGCGGCTGGCATTGGGGTTTAGCGGCTGGCGTTGGGGTTTAGCGGCTGGCGTTGTGGTTTAACGGCTGGTGTTGGGGTTTAGCGGCTGGCGTTGGGGTTTAGCGTCTGGTGTTGGGGTTTAGCGTCTGGTGTTGGGGTTTAGCGTCTGGCGTTGGGTCTTCACGGCTGGCGTTCGGTCTTCAGCGGCTGGCGTTGGGGGTTAGCGGCTGGTGTTGAGGTTTAGCTGATGGCGTTGGGGTTTAGCTATTGGGGTTTTGCCGCAGGCGTTGGAGTTTAGCTACTGGCGTTGGGGTTTAGCTACTGGCATTGGGGTTTAGAGGCTGGCGTTGGGGTTTAGCTTCTGGCGTTGGGGTTTAGCGTCTGGCGTTGGGGCTTAGCGTCTGGCGTTGGGTCTTCATGGCTGGCGTTGGGTCTTCGCGGCTGGCGTTGGGGTTTTGCGGCTGGCGTTGGGGTATTGCGGCTGGCGTTGGGGTATACCGGCTGGCGTTGTGGTATTGCAGCTGGCGTTGGGGTATAGCGGCTGGCGTTGGGGTATAGCGGCTGGCGTTGGGGTATAGCGGCTGGTGTTGTGGTTTAGCGGCTGGTGTGGTTTAGCGGCTGGCGTTGAGGTTTAGAGGCTGGCGTTGGGGTTTAGAGGCTGGCGTTGGTGTTTTGATGCTGGTGTTGGGGTTTAGCGGAAGGTGTTGGGGTTTAGCGGCTGGCGTTGGGGTATAGCGTCTGACGTTAGGGTTTAGCGTCTGGCGTTGGCGATTAGCGGCTGGCGTTGAGGTTTAGCGGCTGGCGTTGGGCTAGAGGCTGGCGTTGGGGTTTAGCGGCTGGTGTTGACGTTTAGCGTCTGGCGTTGGGGCTTCACGGCTGGCGGGTTAAGCGGCTACTTTTGGGGTTTAGCTGCTGGCGGGGTTTAGCTATTGGCGTTGGGTTTTAGCGGTTGGCGTTGGGGTTTAGCTACTGGCGTTGGGGTTTAACTACTGGCGTTGGGGTTTAGCTACTGGCGTTGGGGTTTAGAGGCTGGCGTTGGGGTTTAGCTACTGGCGGGGTTTATCTACTGGCATTGGGGTTTAGCGGCTGGCGTTGGGGTTTAGCTGCTGGTGTTGGGGTTTAGCAGCTGCCGTTGGAGTTTAGCGGCTGGCGTTGGGTCTTCACGGCTGGCGTTGGGGTTTAGCGGCTGGCGTTGGGGTTTAGCGGCTGGCGTTGGGGTTTTGCGGCTGGCGTTGGGGTATTGCGGCTGGCGTTGGGGTTTCGCTGATGGCGTTGGGGTTTAGCTATTGGGGTTTAGCGGCTGGCGTTGGGGTTTAGCAGCTGGCGTTGGGGTTTAGCAGCTGGCGGGGTTTAGCTACTGGCGTTGGGGTTTAGCGGCTGGCGTTGGGGTTTAGCTACTGGCGTTGGGGTTTAGCTTCTGGCGTTGGGGTTTAGCGTCTGGCGTTGGGGTTTAGCTTCTGGCGTTGGGGTTTAGCTACTGGCGTTGAAGTTTAGCGTCTGGCGTTTATGGTTTAGCGTCTGGTGTTGGGTCTTCACGGCTGGCGTTGGGTCTTCACGGCTGGCGTTGGGTCTTCGCGGCTGACGTTGGGTCTTCGCGGCTGGCGTTAGGTCTTCGCGGCTGGCGTTGGGGTTTAGCGGCTGGCGTTGGGGTTTAGCGGCTGGCGTTGTGGTTTAACGGCTGGCATTGGGGTTTAGCGGCTGGCGTTTGGGTTTAGCGGCTGGCGTTGCGATTTAGCGGCTGTCGTTGGGGTTTAGCGGCTGTCGTTGGGGTTTAGCTACTGGCGAGGTTTAGCTACTGGCGTTGGGGTTTAGCTACTGGCGTTGGGGTTTAGCTACTGGCGTTGGGGTTTAGCTAATGGCGTTTGGGTTTAGCTACTGGCGTTGGGATAGCGGCTGGCGTTGGGCTTTAGCGGCTGGCATTGGGGTTTAGCGGCTGGCGTTGGGGTTTAGCTGCTGGCGGGGTTTAGCTGCTGGCGTTGGGGTTTAGAGGCTGGCGTTGGGGTTTAGCTTCTGGCGTTGGGGTTTAGCGTCTGGCGTTGGGGCTTAGCGTCTGGCGTTGGGTCTTCGCGGCTGGCGTTGGGTCTTAGCGGCTGGTGTTGGGTCTTCGCGGCTGGCGTTGTGTCTTCGCGGCTGGCGTTGGGTCTTCGCGGCTGGCGTTGGGTCTTCGCGGCTGGCATTGGGGTTTAGCGGCTGGCGTTGGGGTTTAGCGGCTGGCGTTGTGGTTTAACGGCTGGCATTGGGGTTTAGCGGCTGGCGTTTGGGTTTAGCGGCTGGCGTTGGGATTTAGCGGCTGGCGTTGGGGTTAAGCGGCTGACGTTGGGGTTTCGCTGATGGCGTTGGGGTTTAGCTACTGGCGTTGGGGTTTAGCTACTGGCGTTGGGGTTTAGCTACAGGCGGGGTTTAGCTACTGGCGTTGGGGTTTAGCGGCTGGCGTTGGGGTTTAGCTACTGGCGTTTGGGTTTAGCTACTGGCGGGGTTTAGCTACTGGCGTTTGGGTTTAGCTGGTGGCGGGGTTTAGCGGCTGGCGTTGGGGTTAAGCGGCTGACGGGGTTTCGCTGATGGCGTTGGGGTTTAGCTACTGGCGTTGGGGTTTAGCTACTGGCGTTGAGGTTTAGCTACAGGCGTTGGGGTTTAGCTACTGGCGTTGGGGTTTAGCGGCTGGCGTTAGGGTTTAGCTACTGGCGTTTGGGTTTAGCTACTGGCGGGGTTTAGCTACTGGCGTTTGGGTTTAGCTGGTGGCGTTGGGGTTTAGCGGCTGGCGTTGGGGTTAAGCGGCTGACGGGGTTTCGCTGATGGCGTTGGGGTTTAGCTACTGGCGTTGGGGTTTAGCTACTGGCGTTGGGGTTTAGCTACTGGCGTTGGGGTTTAGCTACTGGCGTTGGGGTTTAGCTTGGGGTTTAGCTACTGGCGTTGGGGTTTAGCTACTGGCGTTGGGGTTTAGCTGCTGGCGTTGGGGTTTAGCGGCTGGCGGGGTTTAGCGGCTGGCATTGGGGTTTAGCGGCAGGCATTGGTGTTTAGCGGCTGGCGTTGGGGTTTAACGGATGGCATTGGGGTTTAGCGGCTGGCGTTTGGGTTTAGCGGCTGTCGTTGGGGTTTAGCGGCTGTCGTTGGGGATTAGCTACTGGCGAGGTTTAGCTACTGGCGTTGGGGTTTAGCTACTGGCGTTGGGGTTTAGCTACTGGCGTTGGGGTTTAGCTAATGGCGTTTGGGTTTAGCTACTGGCGTTGGGGTATAGCGGCTGGCGTTGGGGTTTAGCGGCTGGCATTGGGGTTTAGCGGCTGGCGTTGGGGTTTAGCTGCTGGCGGGGTTTAGCTGCTGGCGTTGGGGTTTTAGAGGCTGGCGTTGGGGTTTAGCTTCTGGCGTTGGGGTTTAGCGTCTGGCGTTGGGGCTTAGCGTCTGGCGTTGGGTCTTCGCGTCTGGCGTTGGGTCTTAGCGGCTGGTGTTGGGTCTTCGCGGCTGGCGTTGTGTCTTCGCGGCTGGCGTTGGGTCTTCGCGGCTGGCGTTGGGTCTTCGCGGCTGGCGTTTGGGGTTTAGCGGCTGGCGTTGGGGTTTAGCGGCTGGCGTTGGGGTTAAGCGGCTGACGTTGGGGTTTCGCTGATGGCGTTGGGGTTTAGCTACTGGCGTTGGGGGTTTAGCTACTGGCGTTGGGGTTTAGCTACTGGCGGGGTTTAGCTACTGGCGTTTGGGTTTAGCTGGTGGCGGGGTTTAGCGGCTGGCGTTGGGGTTAAGCGGCTGACGGGGTTTCGGTGATGGCGTTGGGGTTTAGCTACTGGCGTTGGGGTTTAGCTACTGGCGTTGAGGTTTAGCTACAGGCGTTGGGGTTTAGCTACTGGCGTTGGGGTTTAGCGGCTGGCGTTAGGGTTTAGCTACTGGCGTTTGGGTTTAGCTACTGGCGGGGTTTAGCTACTGGCGTTTGGGTTTAGCTACTGGCGTTGGGGTTTAGCTACTGGCGTTGGGGTTTAGCTGCTGGCGTTGGGGTTTAGCGGCTGGCGGGGTTTAGCGGCTGGCATTGGGGTTTAGCGGCAGGCATTGGTGTTTAGCGGCTGGCGTTGGGGTTTAGCTGCTGGCGTTGGGGTTTAGCTGCTGGCGTTGGGGTTTAGAGGCTAGCGTTGGGGTTTAGCTTCTGGCGTTGGGGTTTAGCGTCTGGCGTTGGGGCTTAGCGTCTGGCGTTGGGTCTTCGCGGCTGGCGTTGAGTCTTCGCGGCTGGCGTTGGGTCTTCGCGGCTGGCGTTAGGTCTTCGCGGCTGGCGTTGGGTCTTCGCGGCTGGCGTTGGGGTTTAGGGGCTGACGTTGGGGTTTAGCGGCTGGCGTTGGGGTTATGCGGCTGGCGTTGGGGTTTAGCTACTGGCGTTGGGGTTTAGCGGCTGGCGTTGGGGTTTAGCTACTGGCGTTGGGGTTTAGCTACTGGCGTTGGGGTTTAGCGGCTGGCGTTGGGGTTTAGCTACTGGCGTTTGGGTTTAGCTACTGGCGTTGAGGTTTAGCTACTGGCGTTGGGGTTTAGCGGCTGGCGTTGGGGTTTAGCTACTGGCGTTTGTGTTTAGCTACTGGCGTTGGGGTTTAGCTACTGGCGTTGGGGTTTAGCTACTGGCGTTGGGGTTTAGCTACTGGCGTTGGGGTTTAGCGGCTGGCGTTGGGTTAAAGCGGCTGGCATTGGGGTATAGCGGCTGGCGTTGGGGTTTAGCTACTGGCGTTGAGGTTTAGCTACTGGCGTTGAGGTTTAGCTACTGGCGTTGGGGTTTAGGCTACTGGCGTTGGGGGTTAGCTACTGGCGTTGGGGTTTAGCTACTGGCTTTGGGGTATAGCGGCTGGCGTTGGGGTTTAGCGGCTGGCATTGGGGTTTAGCGGCTGGCGTTGGGGTTTAGCTGCTGGCGGGTTTAGCTGCTGGCGTTGGGGTTTAGAGGCTGGCGTTGGGGTTTAGCTTCTGGCATTGGGGTTTAGCGTCTGGCGTTGGGGCTTAGCGTCTGGCGTTGGGGCTTAGCGTCTGGCGTTGGGTCTTCGTGGCTGGCGTTGGGTCTTAGCGGCTGGCGTTGGGTTCTCGAGGCTGGCGTTGGGTCTTCGCGGCTGGCGTTGGGTCTTCGCGGCTGGCGTTGGGTCTTCGCGGCTGGCGTTGGGGTTTAGCGTCTGGCGGGAGTTTAGCGTCTGGCGTTGGGTCTTCACGGCTGGCGTTGGGTCTTCACGGCTGGCGTTGGGTCTTCACGGCTGACGTTGGGTCTTCACGGCTGGCGTTGGGTCTTCACGGCTGGCGTTGGGTCTTCAGCGGCTGGCGTTGGGGTTTAGCGGCTGGCTTTGGGGTTTAGCGGCTGGCGTTGGGGTTTAGCGGCTGGCGTTGGGGTTTAGCTACTGGCGTTGGGGTTTAGCTACTGGCGTTGGGGTTTAGAGGCTGGCGTAGGGGTTTAGCTTCTGGCGTTGGGGCTTAGTGTCTGGCGTTGGGTCTTCGCGGCTGGCGTTGGGTCTTCGCGGCTGGCGTTGGGTCTTCGCGGCTGGCGTTGGGGTTTAGCGGCTGGCGTTGGTGTTTAGCGGCTGGCGTTGGGGTTTAGCGGCTGGCGTTGGGGTTTAGCGGCTGGCGTTGTGGTTTAGCGGCTGGCGTTGGGGTTAAGCAGCTGACGTTGGGGTTTAACTCCTGGCGTTGGGGTTTAGCTACTGGCGTTGGGGTTTAGCTACTGGCGTTGGGTTTTAGCTACTGGCGTTGGGGTTTAGCTACTGGCGTTGGGGTTTAGCTACTGGCGGGGTTTAGCTAATGGCGTTGGGGTTTAGCTACTGGCGTTGGGGTTTAGCGGCTGGCGTTGGGGTTTAGCTACTGGCGTTTGTGTTTAGCTACTGGCGTTGGGGTTTAGCTACTGGCGTTGGGGTTTAGCTACTGGCGTTGGGGTTTAGCTACTGGCGTTGGGGTTTAGCGGCTGGCGTTGGGGTAAAGCGGCTGGCGTTGGGGTTTAGCGGCTGGCGTTGGGGTTTAGCTACTGGCGTTGAGGTTTAGCTACTGGCGTTGGGGTTTAGCTACTGGCGTTGGGGTTTAGCTACTGGCGTTGGGGTTTAGCTAATGGCGTTTGGGTTTAGCTACTGGCGTTGGGGTATAGCGGCTGGCGTTGGGGTTTAGCTACTGGCGAGGTTTAGCTAATGGCGTTGGGGTTTAGCTACTGGCGTTGGGGTTTAGCTACTGGCGTTGGGGTTTAGCTAATGGCGTTTGGGTTTAGCTACTGGCGTTGGGGTATAGCGGCTGGCGTTGGGGTTTAGCGGCTGGCATTGGGGTTTAGCGGCTGGCGTTGGGGTTTAGCTGCTGGCGGGGTTTAGCTGATGGCGTTGGTGTTTAGAGGCTGGCGTTGGGGTTTAGCTTCTGGCGTTGGGGTTTAGCGTCTGGCGTTGGGGCTTAGCGTCTGGCGTTGGGTCTTCGCGGCTGGCGTTGGGTCTTAGCGGCTGGTGTTGGGTCTTCGCGGCTGGCGTTGTGTCTTCGCGGCTGGCGTTGGGTCTTCGCGGCTGGCGTTGGGTCTTCGCGGCTGGCATTGGGGTTTAGCGGCTGGCGTTGGGGTTTAGCGGCTGGCGTTGTGGTTTAACGGCTGGCGTTGGGGTTTAGCGGCTGGCGTTTGGGTTTAGCGACTGGCGTTGGGATTTACCGGCTGGCGTTGGGGTTAAGCGGCTGACGTTGGGGTTTCGCTGATGGCGTTGGGGTTTAGCTACTGGCGTTGGGGTTTAGCTACTGGCGTTGGGGTTTAGCTACTGGCGTTGGGGTTTAGCTACAGGCGTTGGGTTTTAGCTACTGGCGTTGGGGTTTAGCGGCTGGCGTTGGGGTTTAGATACTGGCGTTTGGGTTTAGCTACTGGCGGGGTTTAGCTACTGGCGTTGGGGTTTAGCGGCTGGCGTTGGGGTTTAGATACTGGCGTTTGGGTTTAGCTACTGGCGGGGTTTAGCTACTGGCGATTGGGTTTAGCTGGTGGCGTTGGGGTTTAGCAGCTGGCGTTGGGGTTAAGCGGCTGACGGGGTTTCACTGATGGCGTTGGGGTTTAGCTACTGGCGTTGGGGTTTAGCTACTGGCGTTGAGGTTTAGCTACAGGCGTTGGGGTTTAGCTACTGGCGTTGGGGTTTGGCGGCTGGCGTTAGGGTTTAGCTACTGGTGTTTGGGTTTAGCTACTGGCGGGGTTTAGCTACTGGCGTTTGGGTTTAGCTGGTGGCGTTGGGGTTTAGCGGCTGGCGTTGGGGTTAAGCGGCTGACGGGGTTTCGCTGATGGCGTTGGGGTTCAGCTACTGGCGTTGGGGTTTAGCTACTGGCGTTGGGGTTTAGCTACTGGCGTTGGGGTTTAGCTTGGGGTTTAGCTACTGGCGTTGGGGTTTAGCTACTGGCGTTGGGGTTTAGCTGCTGGCGTTGGGGTTTAGCGGCTGGCGTTGGGGTTTAGCGGCTGGCATCGGGGTTTAGCGGCAGGCATTGGGGTTTAGCGGCTGGCATTGGTGTTTAGCGGCTGGCGTTGGGGTTTAGCTGCTGGCGTTGGGGTTTAGCTGCTGGCGTTGGGGTTTAGAGGCTGGCGTTGGGGTTTAGCTTCTGGCGTTGGGGTTTAGCGTCTGGCGTTGGGGCTTAGCGTCTGGCGTTGGGTCTTTGCGGCTGGCGTTGGGTCTTCGCGGCTGGCGTTGGGTCTTCGCGGCTGGCGTTGGGTCTTCGCGGCTGGCGTTGGGTCTTCGCGGCTGGCGTTGGGGTTTAGCAGCTGACGTTGGGGTTTAGCGGCTGGCGATGGGGTTATGCGGCTGGCGTTGGGGTTTAGCTACTGGCGTTGGGGTTTAGCGGCTGGTGTTGGGGTTTAGCTACTGGCGTTGGGGTTTAGCTACTGGCGTTGGGGTTTAGCTCCTGGCGTTGGGGTTTAGCGGCTGGCGTTGGGGTTTAGCTACTGGCGTTTGGGTTTAGCTACTGGCGTTGGGGTTTAGATACTGGCGTTTGGGTTTAGCTACTGGCGGGGTTTAGCTACTGGCGTTGGGGTTTAGCGGCTGGCGGGGTTTAGATACTGGCGTTTGGGTTTAGCTACTGGCGGGGTTTAGCTACTGGCGATTGGGTTTAGCTGGTGGCGTTGGGGTTTAGCAGCTGGCGTTGGGGTTAAGCGGCTGACGGGGTTTCACTGATGGCGTTGGGGTTTAGCTACTGGCGTTGGGGTTTAGCTACTGGCGTTGAGGTTTAGCTACAGGCGTTGGGGTTTAGCTACTGGCTTTGGGGTTTGGCGGCTGGCGTTAGGGTTTAGCTACTGGTGTTTGGGTTTAGCTACTGGCGGGGTTTAGCTACTGGCGTTTGGGTTTAGCTGGTGGCGTTGGGGTTTAGCGGCTGGCGTTGGGGTTAAGCGGCTGACGGGGTTTCGCTGATGGCGTTGGGGTTCAGCTACTGGCGTTGGGGTTTAGCTACTGGCGTTGGGGTTTAGCTACTGGCGTTGGGGTTTAGCTTGGGGTTTAGCTACTGGCGTTGGGGTTTAGCTACTGGCGTTGGGGTTTAGCTGCTGGCGTTGGGGTTTAGCGGCTGGCGTTGGGGTTTAGCGGCTGGCATCGGGGTTTAGCGGCAGGCATCGGGGTTTAGCGGCTGGCATTGGTGTTTAGCGGCTGGCGTTGGGGTTTAGCTGCTGGCGTTGGGGTTTAGCTGCTGGCGTTGGGGTTTAGAGGCTGGCGTTGGGGTTTAGCTTCTGGCGTTGGGGTTTAGCGTCTGGCGTTGGGGCTTAGCGTCTGGCGTTGGGTCTTTGCGGCTGGCGTTGGGTCTTCGCGGCTGGCGTTGGGTCTTCGCGGCTGGCGTTAGGTCTTCGCGGCTGGCGTTGGGGTTTAGCAGCTGACGTTGGGGTTTAGCGGCTGGCGATGGGGTTATGCGGCTGGCGTTGGGGTTTAGCGGCTGGCGTTGGGGTTTAGCTACTGGCGTTGGGGTTTAGCTACTGGCGTTGGGGTTTAGCTACTGGCGTTGGGGTTTAGCTACTGGCGTTGGGGTTTAGCTCCTGGCGTTGGGGTTTAGCGGCTGGCGTTGGGGTTTAGCTACTGGCGTTTGGGTTTAGCTACTGGCGTTGAGGTTTAGCTACTGGCGTTGGGGTTTAGCTACTGGCGTTGGGGTTTAGCGGCTGGCGTTGGGGTTTAGCTACTGGCGTTTGGGTTTAGCTACTGGCGGGGTTTAGCTACTGGCGTTTGGGTTTAGCTGGTGGCGTTGGGGTTTAGCGGCTGGCGTTGGGGTTAAGCGGCTGACGGGGTTTCGCTGATGGCGTTGGGGTTCAGCTACTGGCATTGGTGTTTAGCTACTGACGTTGAGGTTTAGCTACAGGCGTTGGGGTTTAGCTACTGGCGTTGGGGTTTAGCGGCTGGCGTTAGGGTTTAGCTACTGGCGTTTGGGTTTAGCTACTGGCGGGGTTTAGCTACTGGCGTTTGGGTTTAGCTGGTGGCGTTGGGGTTTAGCGGCTGGCGTTGGGGTTAAGCGGCTGACGGGGTTTCGCTGATGGCGTTGGGGTTTAACTACTGGCGTTGGGGTTTAGCTACTGGCGTTGGGGTTTAGCTACTGGCGGGGTTTAGCTACTGGCGTTGGGGTTTAGCTACTGGCGTTGGGGTTTAGCGGCTGGCGTTGGGGTTTAGCGGCTGGCGTTGGGGTTTAGCGGCTGGCGTTGGGGTTTAGCGGCTGGCGTTGGGGTTTAGCGGCTGGCATTGGGGTTTAGCGGCAGGCATTGGGGTTTAGCGGCTGGCGTTGGTGTTTAGCGGCTGGCGTTGGGGTTTAGCTGCTGGCGTTGGGGTTTAGAGGCTGGCGTTGGGTTTAGCTTCTGGCGTTGGGGTTTAGCGTCTGGCGTTGGGGCTTAGCGTCTGGCGTTGGGTCTTCGCGGCTGGCGTTGGGTCTTCGCGGCTGGCGTTGGGTCTTCGCGGCTGGCGTTGGGTCTGCGCGGCTGGCGTTGGGTCTTCGCGGCTGGCGTTGGGGTTTAGCGGCTGACGTTGGGGTTTAGCGGCTGGCGTGGTTTAACGGCTGGCGTTGGGGTTTAGCTGCTGGCGTTGGGGTTTAGCGGCTGGCGGGGTTTAGCGGCTGGCATTGGGGTTTAGCGGCAGGCGTTGGGGTTTAGCGGCTGGCATTGGTGTTTAGCTACTGGCGTTGGGGTTTAGCTACTGGCGTTGGGGTTTAGCTACTGGCGTTGCGGTTTAGCTACTGGCGTTGGGGTTTAGCGGCTGGCGTTGGGGTTTAGCTACTGGCGTTTGGGTTTAGCTACTGGCGTTGAGGTTTAGCTACTGGCGTTTGGGTTTAGCTGCTGGCGGGGTTGGCGTTGGGTCTTCACGGCTGGCGTTGGGTCTTCACGCTGGCATTGGGTCTTCACGGCTGGCGGGTCTTCAGCGGCTGGCGTTGGGGTTTAGCAGCTGGCGTTGGGGTTTAGCGGCTGGCGTTGGGATTTAGCGGCTGGCGTTGGAGTTTAGCGGCTGGCGTTGGGGTTTAGCGGCTGGCGTTGGGGTTTAGCTACTGTCGTTGGGGTTTAGCAGCTGGCGTTGGGGTTTAGCGCCTGGCATTGGGGTTTAGCGGCTGGCGTTGGAGTTTAGCGGCTGGCGTTGGGGTTTAGCGGCTGGCGTTGGGGTTTAGCGTCTGGCGTTGGCGATTAGCGGCTGGCGTTGGGGTTTAGCGGCTGGCGTTGGGCCAGAGGCTGGCATTGGGGTTTAGCGGCTGGTGTTGAGGTTTAGTGTCTGGCGTTGGGGCTTCACGGCTGGCGTTGGAGTTTTGCCGCTGGCGTTGTGTTTTAGCGGCTGGCGTTGGGGTTTAGCTACTGGCGTTGGGGTTTAGCTTCTGGCGTTGGGGTTTAGAGTTTGGCGTTGGGGTTTAGCTTCTGGCGTTGGGGTTTAGCGTCTGGCGTTGGAGTTTAGCGTCTCGCGTTATGGTTTAGCGTCTGGCGTTGGGTCTTCACGGCTGGCGTTGGGTCTTCACGGCTGGCGTTGGGTCTTCACGGCTGACGTTGGGTCTTCACGGCTGGCGTTGGGTCTTCACGGCTGGCGTTGGGTCTTCAGCGGCTGGCGTTGGGGTTTAGCGGCTGGCTTTGGGGTTTAGCGGCTGGCGTTGGGGTTTGGCGGCTGGCGTTGGGGTTTAGCTACTGGCGTTGGGGTTTAGCTACTGGCGTTGGGGTTTAGAGGCTGGCGTAGGGGTTTAGCTTCTGGCATTGGGGTTTAGCGTCTGGCGTTGGGGCTTCGCGGCTGGCGTTGGGTCTTCGCGGCTGGCGTTGGGTCTTCGCGGCTGGCGTTGGGTCTTCGCGGCTTGCGTTGGGTCTTCGCGGCTGGCGTTGGGGTTTAGCGGCTGGCGTTGGGGTTTAGCTACTGGCGTTGGGGTTTAGCTACTGGCGTTGGGGTTTAGCTACTGGCGGGGTTTAGCTACGCGTTGGGGTTTAGCTACTGGCGTTGGGGTTTAGCGGCTGGCGTTGGGGTTTAGCTACTGGCGTTTGGGTTTAGCTACTGGCGTTGGGGTTTAGCTACTGGCGTTGGGGTTTAGCTACTGGCGTTGGGGTTTAGCTACTGGCGTTGGGGTTTAGCGGCTGGCGTTGGGGTAAAGCGGCTGGCGTTGGGGTTTAGCGGCTGGCGTTGGGGTTTTGCTACTGGCGTTGAGGTTTAGCTACTGGCGTTGGGGTTTAGCTACTGGCGGGGTTTAGCTACTGGCGTTGGGGTTTAGCTAATGGCGTTGGGGTTTAACTAATGGCGTTTGGGTTTAGCTACTGGCGTTGGGGTATAGCGGCTGGCGTTGGGGTTTAGCGGCTGGCATTGGGGTTTAGCGGCTGGCGTTGGGGTTTAGCTGCTGGCGGGGTTTAGCTGCTGGCGTTGGGGTTTAGAGGCTGGCGTTGGGGTTTAGCTTCTGGCGTTGGGGTTTAGCGTCTGGCGTTTGGGCTTAGCGTCTGGCGTTGGGTCTTCGCGGCTGGCGTTGGGTCTTAGCGGCTGGCGTTGTGTCTTCGCGGCTGGCGTTGGGTCTTCGCGGCTGGCGTTGGGTCTTCGCGGCTGGCGTTGGGTCTTCGCGGCTGGCATTGGGGTTTAGCGGCTGGCGTTGGGGTTTAGCGGCTGGCGTTGTGGTTTAACGGCTGCCGTTGGGGTTTAGCGGCTGGCGTTTGGGTTTAGCGGCTGGCGGGATTTAGCGGCTGGCGTTGGGGTTAAGCGGCTGACGTTGGGGTTTCGCTGATGGCATTGGGGTTTAGCTACTGGCGTTGGGGTTTAGCTACTGGCGTTGTGGTTTAACGGCTGGCGTTGGGGTTTATCGGCTGGCGTTTGGGTTTAGCGGCTGGCGTTGGGATTTAGCGGCTGGCGTTGGGATTTAGCGGCTGGCGTTGGGGTTAAGCGGCTGACGTTGGGGTTTCGCTGATGGCGTTGGGGTTTAGCTACTGGCATTGGGGTTTAGCTACTGGCGTTGAGGTTTAGCTACAGGCGTTGGGGTTTAGCTACTGGCGTTGGGGTTTAGCGGCTGGCGTTGGGGTTTAGCTACTGGCGTTGGGGTTTAGCTACTGGCGTTGGGGTTTAGCGGCTGGCGTTGGGGTTTAGCTACTGGCGTTTGGGTTTAGCTACTGGCGGGGTTTAGCTACTGGCGTTTGGGTTTAGCTGGTGGCGTTGGGGTTTAGCGGCTGGCGTTGGGGTTTAGCTACTGGCGTTGAGGTTTAGCTACAGGCGGGGTTTAGCTACTGGCGTTGGGGTTTAGCTACTGGCGTTGGGGTTTAGCGGCTGGCGTTGGGGTTTAGCGGCTGGCATTGGGGTTTAGCGGCAGGCATTGGGGTTTAGCGGCTGGCATTGGTGTTTAGCTGCTGGCGTTGGGGTTTAGCTGCTGGCGTTGGGGTATAGCTGCTGGCGTTGGGGTTTAGAGGCTGGCGTTGGGGTTTAGCTTCTGGCGTTGGGGTTTAGCGTCTGGCGTTGGCGCTTAGCGTCTGGCGTTGTGTCTTCGCGGCTGGCGTTGGGTCTTCGCGGCTGGCGTTGGGTCTTCGCGGCGGGCGTTTGGGTTTAGCTACTGGCGTTGAGGTTTAGCTACGCGTTTGGGTTTAGCTGCTGGCGGGGTTGGCGTTGGGTCTTCACGGCTGGCGTTGGGTCTTCACGCTGGCATTGGGTCTTCACGGCTGGCGGGTCTTCAGCGGCTGGTGGGGTTTAGCAGCTGGCGTTGCGGTTTAGCGGCTGGCGTTGGGGTTTAGCGGCTGGCGTTGGGGTAAAGCGGCTGGCGTTGGGGTAAAGCGGCTGGCGTTGGGGTTTAGCGGCTGGCGTTGGGGTTTAGCTACTGGCGTTGGGGTTTAGCTACTGGCGTTGGGGTTTAGCTACTGGCGTTGGGGTTTAGCTACTGGCGTTGGGGTTTAGCTAATGGCGTTTGGGTTTAGCTACTGGCGTTGGGGTATAGCGGCTGGCGTTGCGGTTTAGCGGCTGGCGTTGCGGTTTAGCGGCTGGCGTTGCGGTTTAGCGGCTGGCGTTGGGGTTTAGCTGCTGGCGGGGTTTAGCTGCTGGCGTTGGGGTTTAGAGGCTGGCGTTGGGGTTTAGCTTCTGGCGTTGGGGTTTAGCTTCTGGCGTTGGGGTTTAGCGTCTGGCGTTGGGTCTTCGCGGCTGGCGTTGGGTCTTTGCGGCTGGCGTTGGGTCTTCGCGGCTGGCGTTGGGTCTTCGCGGCTGGCGTTGGGTCTTAGCGGCTGGCGTTGGGTCTTAGCGTCTGGCGTTGGGGCTTAGCGGCTGGCGTTGGGTCTTAGCGGCTGGCGTTGGGTCTTCGCGGCTGGCGTTGGGTCTTCGCGGCTGGCGTTGGGTCTTCGCGGCTGGCGTTGGGTCTTCGCGGCTGGCGTTGGGGTTTAGCGGCTGGCGTTGGGGTTTAGCGGCTGGCGTTGTGGTTTAACGGCTGGCATTGGGGTTTAGCGGCTGGCGTTTGGGTTTAGCGGCTGGCGTTGGGATTTAGCGGCTGGCGTTGGGGTTCGGCTGACGTTGGGGTTTCGCTGATGGCGTTGGGGTTTAGCTACTGGCGTTGGGGTTTAGCTACTGGCGTTGGGGTTTAGCTACAGGCGTTGGGGTTTAGCTACTGGCGTTGGGGTTTAGCGGCTGGCGTTGGGGTTTAGCTACGCGTTTGGGTTTAGCTACTGGCGGGGTTTAGCTACTGGAGTTTGGGTTTAGCCGATGGCGTTGGGGTTTAGCGGCTGGCGTTGGGGTTAAGCGGCTGACGGGGTTTGCTGATGGCGTTGGGGTTTAGCTACTGGCGTTGGGGTTTAGCTACTGGCGTTGGGGTTTAGCTACGCGTTGGGGTTTAGCTTGGGGTTTAGCTACTGGCGTTTGGGTTTAGCTACTGGCGTTGGGGTTTAGCGGCTGGCGTTGGGGTTTAGCGGCTGGCGTTGGGGTTTAGCGGCTGTCATTGGGGTTTAGCGGCAGGCATTGGGGTTTAGCGGCTGGCATTGGGGTTTAGCTACTGGCGGGGTTTAGCTACTGGCGTTGGGGTTTAGCGGCTGGCGTTGGTGTTTAGCTGCTGGCGTTGGGGTTTAGAGGCTGGCGGGGTTTGGCAGCTGGTGTTGGGGTTTAGCGGCTGGTGTTGGGGTTTAGCGGCTGGCGTTGGGGTTTAGCTACTGGCGTTGGGGTTTAGAGGCTGGCTTTGGGGTTTAGAGGCTGGCGTTGGCGTTTTGCGTCTGGCGTTGGGTCTTCACGGCTGGCGTTGGGTCTTCACGGCTGGTGTTGGGTGTTCAGCGGCTGGCGTTGGGTGTTTAGCGGCTGGCGTTGGGGTTTAGCGGCTGGCGTTGGAGTTTAGCGGCTGGCATTGTGGTTTAGCGGCTGGCATTGTGGTTTAGCGGCTGGCGTTGGGGTTTAGAGGCTGGCATTGGCGATTAGCGGCTGGCGTTGGCGATTAGCGGCTGGCGTTGGGGTTTAGCGGCTGGCGTTGGGGTTTAGCGGCTGGCGTTGGGGTTTAGCGGCTGGCGTTGGGGTTTAGCGGCTGGTGTTGGGGTTTAGCGGCTGGTGTTGGGGTTTAGCGGCTGGTGTTGGGGTTTAGCGGCTGGTGTTGGGGTTTAGCTACTGGCGTTGGGGTTTAGCTACTGGCGTTGGGGTTTAGCTACTGGCGTTGGGGTTTAGCTACTGGCGTTGAGGTTTAGCTACTGGCTTTGGGGTTTAGCTACTGGCGTTGGGGTTTAGCTACTGGCGTTGGGGTTTAGCTACTGGCGTTGGGGTTTAGCTACTGGCGTTGGGGTTTAGCTACTGGCGTTGGGGTTTAGCGGCTGGCGTTGGGGTTTATCTACTGGCGTTTGGGTTTAGCTACTGCCATTGGGGTTTAGCTACTGGCGTTTGGGTTTAGCTACTGGCGTTTGGGTTTAGCTACTGGCGTTGGGGTTTAGCGGCTGGCGTTGGGGTAAAGCGGCTGATGTTGGGGTTTAGCGGCTGGCGTTGGGGTTTAGCTACTGGCGTTGAGGTTTAGCTATTGGCGTTGGGGTTTAGCTACTGGTGTTGGGGTTTAGCTACTGGCGTTGGGGTTTAGCTAATGGCGTTTGGGTTTAGCTGCTCGCGTTGGGGTATAGCGGCTGGCGTTGGGGTTTAGCGGCTGGCGTTGGGGTTTAGCGGCTGGCGTTGGGGTTTAGCTGCTGGCGGGGATTAGCTGCTGGCGTTGGGGTTTAAAGGCTGGCGTTGGGGTTTAGCTTCTGGCGTTGGGGTTTAGCGTCTGGCGTTGGGGCTTAGCGTCTGGCGTTGGGTCTTCGCGGCTGGCGTTGGGTCTTCGCGGCTGGCGTTGGGTCTTCGCGGCTGGCGTTGGGTCTTCGCGGCTGGCGTTGGGTCTTCGCGGCTGGCGTTGGGTCTTCGCGGCTGGCGTTGGGGTTTAGCGGCTGGCGTTGGGGTTTAGCGGCTGGCGTTGGGGTTTAGCGGCTGGCGTTGTGGTTTAACGGCTGGCGTTGGGGTTTAGCGGCTGGCGTTTGGGTTTATCGGCTGGCGTTGGGGTTTAGCGGCTGGCGGGGTTAAGCGGCTGACGTTGGGGTTTCGCTGATGGTGTTGGGGTTTAGCTACTGGCGTTGGGGTTTAGCTACTGGCGTTGGGGTTTAGCTACAGGCGTTGGGGTTTAGCTATTGGCGTTGGGGTTTAGCGGCTGGCGTTTGGGTTTAGCGGCTGGCATTGGGGTTTAGCGGCAGGCATTGGGGTTTAGCGGCTGGCATTGGG
This sequence comes from Leucoraja ocellata, assembly GCA_036785375.1. Classification (NCBI taxonomy): domain Eukaryota; kingdom Metazoa; phylum Chordata; class Chondrichthyes; order Rajiformes; family Rajidae; genus Leucoraja; species Leucoraja ocellata. The sequence continues at coordinate 201,032 of JAWMAR010001287.1, forward strand.
GTTTAGCGGCTGGCGTTGGTGTTTAGCCGCTGGCGTTGGGGTTTAGCCGCTGGCGTTGGGGTTTAGCATCTGGCGTTGGGGTTTAGCATCTGGCGTTGGGGTTTAGCGTCTGGCGTTGGGGTTTAGCGTCTGGCGTTGGCGATTAGCGGCTGGCGTTGGGGTTTAGCGGCTGGCGTTGGGCCAGAGGCTGGCATTGGAGTTTAGCGGCTGGTGTTGAGGTTTAGTGTCTGGCGTTGGGGCTTCACGGCTGGCGTTGGAGTTTCGCCGCTGGTGTTGGGGTTTAGCTGATGGGGTTGGGGTTTAGCGTCTGGCGTTGGGTCTTCGCGGCTGGCGTTGGGGTTTAGCGGCTGGCGTTGGGGTTTAGCGGCTGGCGTTGGGGTTTAGCGGCTGGCGTTGGGGTTTAGCGGCTGGCGTTGGGGTTTAGCGGCTGGCGTTGGGGTTTAGCGGCTGGCGTTGGGGTTTAGCGGCTGGCGTTGGGGTTTAGCGGCTGGCGTTGGGGATTAGCGGCTGGCGTTGGGGTTTAGCGGTTGGCGTTGGGGTTTAGCTACTGGCGTTGGGGTTTAGCGGCTGCCGTTGCGGTTTAGCGGCTGGCGTTGGGGTTTAGCGGCTGGCGTTGGGGTTTAGCGGCTGGCGTTGGGGTTTAGCGGCTGGCGTTGGGGTTTAGCGGCTGGCGTTGGGGTTTAGCGGCTGGCGTTGGGGTTTAGCGGCTGGCGTTGGGGTTTAGAGGCTGGCTTTGGGGTTTAGCTACTGGCGTTGGGGTTTAGACACTGGCGTTGGGGTTTAGCTACTGGCGTTGGGGTTTAGAGGCTGGCGTTGGGGCTTAGCGTCTGGCGTTGGGTCTTCGCGGCTGGCGTTGGGTCTTCGCGGCTGGCGTTGGGTCTTCGCGGCTGGCGTTGGGTCTTCGCGGCTGGCGTTGGGTCTTCGCGGCTGGCGTTGGGTCTTCGCGGCTGGCGTTGGGTCTTCGCGGGTGGCGTTGGGTCTTCGCGGCTGGCGTTGGGTCTTCGCGGCTGGCGTTGGGTCTTCGCGGCTGGCATTGGGGTTTAGTGGTTGGCGTTGGAGTTTAGCGGCTGGCGTTGGGGTTTAGCGGCTGGCGTTGTGGTTTAGTTCCTGGCGTTGGGGTTTAGCTACTGGCGTTGGGGTTTAGCTACTGGCGTTGTGGTTTAGCTACTGGCGTTGGGGTTTAGCTACTGGCGTTGGGGTTTTGCGTCTGGCGTTGGGGCTTAGCGTCTGGCGTTGGGGTTTAGCGGCTGGCGTTGGGGTTTAGTGGCTGGCGTTGGGGTATAGCAGCTGGCGTTGGGGTTTAGCGGCTGGCATTGGGGTTAAGCAGCTGGCGTTGGGGGTCGCTGATGGCGTTGGGGTTTAGCTACTGGGATTTAGCGGCTGGCGTTGGGGTTTAGCTACTGGCATTGGGGTTTAGCTATGCGTTGGGGTTTCGCGGCTGGCGTTGGGGTTTAGCGGCTGGCATTGGGGTTTAGCTATGCGTTGGGGTTTGGCGGCTGGCGTTGGGGTTTAGCGGCTGGCGTTGGGGTTTAAAGGCTGGCGTTGGGGTTTAACGGCTGGCGTTGGGGTTTAGCGACTGGCGTTGGGGTTTAGCTACTGGCGTTGGGGTTTAGCTACTGGCGTTGGGGTTTAGCTACTGGCGTTGGGGTTTAGTTACTGGCGTTGGGGTTTAGCTACTGGCGTTGGGGTTTAGCTACTGGCGTTGGGGTTTAGCTACTGGCGTTGGGGTTTAGCAACTGGCGTTAGGCTTTGGAGGCTGGCGTTTGGGTTTAGAGGCTGACGTTGGGGTTTAGAGGCTGGCTTTGGGGTTTAGAGGCTGGCTTTGGGGTTTAGAGGCTGGCTTTGGGGTTTTGAGGCTGGTATTGGTGTTTAGCGAAAGGTGTTGGGTCTTCACGGCTGGCGTTGGGTCTTCACAGCTGGCGTTGGGTCTTCATGGCTGGCGTTGGGTCTTCACGGCTGGCCTTGTGTCCAGCGGCTGGTGTTGGGGTTTAGCGGCTGGCGTTGGGGTTTAGCTATTGGGGTTTAGCGGCTGGCGTTAGGGTTTAGCTACTGGCGTTGGGGTTTAGCTACTGGCGTTGGGGTTTAGCTACTGGCGTTGGGGTTTAAAGGCTGGCGTTGGGGTTTAAAGGCTGGCGTTGGGGTTTAAAGGCTGGCGTTGGGGTTTAGCAACTGCCGTTAAGGTTTGGAGGCTGGCGTTTGGGTTTAGAGGCCGCCGTTGGGGTTTAGAGGCTGGCATTGGGGTTTAGAGGCTGGCTTTGGGGTTTAGAGGCTGGCTTTGGGGTTTAGAGGCTGGCTTTTGGGGTTTAGCGGCTGGCTTTTGGGGTTTAGATGCTGGTGTTGGGGTTTAGCGGAAGGAGTTTAGCGGCTGCTGTTGGGGTTTAGCGTCTGGCGTTGGGGTTTAGCGTCTGGCGTTGGGGTTTAGCGGCAGGCGTTGGGGTTTAGCGCTTGGCGTTGGGGTTAAGCGGCTGGCGTTGGGGTTTCGCGGCTGGCGTTGGGGTTTAGCTGCTGGCGTTGGGGTTTAGCTGCTGGCGTTGGGGTTTAGCTATTGGCGTTGGGGTTTAGCTATTGGGGTTTAGATGCTGGTGTTGGGGTTTAGCGGAAGGAGTTTAGCGGCTGCTGTTGGGGTTTAGCGTCTGGCGTTGGGGTTTAGCGGCAGGCGTTGGGGTTTAGCGCTTGGCGTTGGGGTTAAGCGGCTACCGTTGGGGTTAAGCGGCTGACGTTGGGGTTTCGCGGCTGGCGTTGGGGTTTCGCGGCTGGCGTTGGGGTTTAGCTGCTGGCGTTGGGGTTTAGCTGCTGGCGTTGGGGTTTAGCTGCTGGCGTTGGGGTTTAGCTATTGGCGTTGGGGTTGGGGTTTAGCTATTGGGGTTTAGCGGCTGGCGTTAGGGTTTAGCTACTGGCGTTGGGGTTTAGCTACTGGCGTTGGGGTTTAAAGGCTGGCGTTGGGGTTTAAAGGCTGACGTTGGGGTTTAGCGGCTGGCGTTGGGGTTTAGCGGCTGGCGTTGGGGTTTAGCGGCTGGCGTTGGGGTTTAGCTACTGGCGTTGGGGTTTAGCTACTGGCGTTGGGGTTTAGCTACTGGCGTTGGGGTTTAGCTACTGGCGTTGGGGTTTAGCTACTGGCGTTGGGGTTTAGCGGCTGGCGTTGCGGTTTAGCGGCTGGCGTTGGGGTTTAGCGGCTGGCGTTGGGGTTTAGCGGCTGGCGTTGGGGTTTAGCGGCTGGCGTTGGGGTTTAGCAACTGCCGTTAAGGTTTGGAGGCTGGCGTTTGGGTTTAGAGGCTGGCATTGGGGTTTAGAGGCTGGCTTTGGGGTTTAGAGGCTGGCTTTGGGGTTTAGAGGCTGGCTTTGGGGTTTAGAGGCTGGCTTTTGGGGTTTAGCGTCTGGCGTTGGGGTTTAGCGGCAGGCGTTGGGGTTTAGCTATTGGCGTTGGGGTTTAGCTATTGGGGTTTAGCGGCTGGCGTTAGGGTTTAGCAACTGGCGTTGGGGTTTAGCCACTGGCGTTGGGGTTTAAAGGCTGGCGTTGGGGTTTAAAGGCTGGCGTTGGGGTTTAAAGGCTGGCGTTGGGGTTTAACGGCTGGCGTTGGGGTTTAACGGCTGGCGTTGGGGTTTAGCTACTGGCGTTGGGGTTTAGCTACTGGCGTTGGGGTTTAGCTACTGGCGTTGGGGTTTAGCTACTGGCGTTGGGGTTTAGCTACTGGCGTTGGGGTTTAGCTACTGGCGTTGGGGTTTGGAGGCTGGCGTTTGGGTTTAGAGGCTGACGTTGGGAGAAAGTTGGCGGCGCGACTCACCCGTTGCAGCGGCCCCTACAGCCTGTCTGTCTTTTTTTTATTTTTTGTCTAGTTAAATGTAGTTTTGGTGTTTTTTAATAGTATTTTTAAATGTGTAAATGTGGGGGGCGGGGGGGGGGGGAGGGGGAAACTGTTTTAAATCTCTTCCCTGTCCGGGAGACCCGACTTTTTCCCTGTCGGGTCTCGGCTGTCGTTGGGGCCTAGCACCGTGGAGCGGCCTCCAGCCTGAACGACCCGGGGGCTCGGGAGATTGCGGAGACTGCGGATCTGCGGACTCACCATCGTGGGGCTGGCCGGCCTCGGAGCGTGGGGAGCGGCGGTGACTCGCTGCTGCGACTCGACTCCTGGGGCTCGGAGGCTCCAGCAACGCAGCCGCAGGTCCGGTGGACTGGGACATCGGGAGCTCGCGGGTCTGGGAGGAGAGAGAGAGACCGCTTCCCGGAGCTCCCGCAACGCGACTTCTCCAGCCCGTGTCGCGGGGTTGGAACAACCCGGACCGGGATAGAACATCGCCCGGCGCGGCTTCATGGCCGTGGGACTCACCATCGCCCGTGGGGGTTCCAACCTTGGACTTTCAGACCGGGAGCGCGGCTGTAAATCGCCCCGCGCGGCCTAAAATGGCCGTGGGACTCATCATCGCCCGCCTGGGGCTTGGACATCGGGAGAGACACGGAGAACAGGGGAGAGAAAAGACTTGCCTTCCATCACAGTGGCTTCACTGTGATGGATGTTTGTGTGAATTTAATTATGTGTATGTCTGTAAGACAGTGTCTTTGTTTGTATGGCTGTGGAAACAACATTTCGTTTGAGTCTCACTGGGGCTCAAATGATAATAAATTTGTATAAATTTGTATTGTATTGTATTGTATAGAGGCTGGCTTTGGGGTTTAGAGGCTGGCTTTGGGGTTTAGAGGCTGGCTTTGGGGTTTAGAGGCTGGCTTTGAGGTTTTGAGGCTGGTGTTGGTGTTTAGCGGAAGGTGTTGGGTCTTCACGGCTGGCGTTGGGTCTTCACGGCTGGCGTTGGGTCTTCACGGCTGGCGTTGGGTCTTCACGGCTGGCGTTGGGTCCAGCGGCTGGCGTTGGGGTTTAGCGGCTGGCGGTGGGGTTTAGCGGCTGGCGGTGGGGTTTAGCGGCTGGCGGTGGGGTTTAGCGGCTGGCGGTGGGGTTTAGCGGCTGGCGGTGGGGTTTAGCGGCTGGCGGTGGGGTTTAGCTGCTGCCGTTGTGGTTTAGCGGCTGGCGTTGGGGTTTAGCGGCTGGCGTTGGGGTTTAGCTGCTGGCGTTGGGGTTTAGCTGCTGGCGTTGGGGTTTAGCTATTGGCGTTGGGGTTTAGCTATTGGGGTTTAGCGGCTGGCGTTAGGGTTTAGCTACTGGCGTTGGGGTTTAAAGGCTGGCGTTGGGGTTTAAAGGCTGGCGTTGGGGTTTAGCGGCTGGCGTTGGGGTTTAGCGGCTGGCGTTGGGGTTTAGCGGCTGGCGTTGGGGTTTAGCGGCTGGCGTTGGGCATTAGCGGCTGGCGTTGGGGTTTAGCGGCTGGCGTTGGGGTTTAGCGGCTGGCGGTGGGGTTTAGCGGCTGGCGGTGGGGTTTAGCTGCTGCCGTTGTGGTTTAGCGGCTGGCGTTGGGGTTTAGCGGCTGGCGTTGGGGTTTAGCTGCTGGCGTTGGGGTTTAGCTGCTGGCGTTGGGGTTTAGCTGCTGGCGTTGGGGTTTAGCTATTGGCGTTGGGGTTTAGCTATTGGGGTTTAGCGGCTGGCGTTAGGGTTTAGCTACTGGCGTTGGGGTTTAAAGGCTGGCGTTGGGGTTTAAAGGCTGGCGTTGGGGTTTAAAGGCTGGCGTTGGGGTTTAAAGGCTGGCGTTGGGGTTTAGCGGCTGGCGTTGGGGTTTAGCGGCTGGCGTTGGGGTTTAGCGGCTGGCATTGGGGTTTAGCGGCTGGCGTTGGGGTTTAGCGGCTGGCGTTGCGGTTTAGCAGCTGGCGTTGGGATTTAGCGGCTGGCGTTGGGGTTTAGCAGCTGGCGTTGGGATTTAGCGGCTGGCGTTGGGATTTAGCGGCTGGCGTTGGGATTTAGCGGCTGGCATTGGGGTTTAGCGGCTGGCGTTGGGGTTTAGCTACTGGCGTTGGGGTTTAGCAACTGCCGTTAAGGTTTGGAGGCTGGCGTTTGGGTTTAGAGGCTGCCGTTGGGGGTTAGAGGCTGGCATTGGGGTTTAGAGGCTGGCATTGGGGTTTAGAGGCTGGCTTTGGGGTTTAGAGGCTGGCTTTTGGGGTTTAGCGGCTGGCTTTTGGGGTTTAGATGCTGGTGTTGGGGTTTAGCGGAAGGTGTTGGAGTTTAGCGGCTGCTGTTGGGGTTTAGCGTCTGGCGTTGGGGTTTAGCGGCAGGCGTTGGGGTTTAGCGCTTGGCGTTGGGGTTTAACGGCTGGCATTGGGGTTTAGCGGCTGGCTTTGGGGTTTAGCGGCTAGCGTTGGGGTATAGCGGCTGGCTTTGGGGTTTAGCGTCTAGCGTTGGGGTATAGCGGCTGGCGTTGGGGTTAAGCGGCTACCGTTGGGGTTAAGCGGCTGGCGTTGGGGTTAAGCGGCTGCTTTTGAGGTTTAGCGGCTGGCATTGGAGTTTAGCTATTGGGGTTTAGCGGCTGGCGTTAGGGTTTAGCTACTGGCGTTGGGGTTTAGCTACTGGCGTTGGGGTTTAGCTACTGGCGTTGGGGTTTAAAGGCTGGCGTTGGGGTTTAAAGGCTGGCGTTGGGGTTTAGCGGCTGGCGTTGGGGTTTAGCGGCTGGCGTTGGGGTTTAGCGGCTGGCGTTGGGGTTTAGCGGCTGGCGTTGGGGTTTAGCGGCTGGCGTTGGGGTTTAGCGGCTGGCGTTGGGGTTTAGCGGCTGGCGTTGGGGTTTAGCGGCTGGCGATGGGGTTTAGCAACTGGCGTTAATGTTTGGAGGCTGGCGTTTGGGTTTAGAGGCTGGCGTTTGGGTTTAGAGGCTGGCGTTTGGGGTTTAGAAGCTGGCTTTTGTGGTTTAGCGGCTGGCTTTGGGATTTAGATGCTGGTGTTGGGGTTTAGCGGAAGGTGTTGGAGTTTAGCGGCTGCTGTTGGGGTTTAGCATCTGGCGTTGGGGTTTAGCGGCAGGCGTTGGGGTTTAGCGCTTGGCGTTGGCGATTAGCTGCTGGCATTGGGGTTTAGCGGCTGGCGTTGGGGTTTAACGGCTGGCGTTGGGGTTTAGAGGCTGGCGTTGGGGTTTAGCGGCTGTTGTTGAGGTTTAGCGGCTGGCGTTGGGGTTTAGCGACTGGCGTTGGGGTTTAGAGGCTGGCGTTGGGGTTTAGCGGCTGCTTTTGAGGTTTAGCTGCTGGCGTTGCGGTTTAGCGGCAGGCGTTGGGGTTTAGCTACTGGCGTTGGGGTTCAGCTGCTGGCGTTGGTGTTTAGCTGCTGGCGTTGGGGTTTCGCTGCTGGCGTTGGGGTTTAGCGGCTGCCGTTGGAGTTTACCGGCTGGCGTTGGAGTTTAGCGGCTGGCGTTGGGGTTTAGCGGCTAACGTGGGTAATAGCGGCTGGCGTTGGGGTTTAGCGGCTGGCGTTGGGGTTAAGCGGCTGGCGTTGGGGTTTCGCTGATGGCGTTGGGGTTTATCTATTGGGGTTTTGCGGCTGGCGTTAGGGTTTAGCTGCTGGCGTTGGGGTTTAGCGGCTGGCGTTGGGGTTTAGCGGCTGGCGTTGGGGTTTAGCGGCTGGCGTTGGGGTTTAGCGGCTGGCGTTGGGGTTTAGCGGCTGGCGTTGGGGTTTAGCGGCTGGCGTTGGGGTTTAGCGGATGGCGTTGGGGTTTAGCGGCTGGCGTTGGGGTTTAGGGGCTGGCATTGGGGTTTAGCAGCTGGCATTGGGGTTTAACTACTGGCGGGGTTTAGAGTGGCGTTATGCTTTAGCGTCTGGCTTCGGGATTTAGCTACTGGCATTGGGGTTTAGCTACTGGCATTGGGGTTTAGCTACTGGCATTGGGGTTTAGCTACTGGCATTGGGGTTTAGCGACTGGCGTTGGTGTTTAGCAACTGGCGTTAAGGTTTGGAGGCTGGCGTTTGGGTTTGGAGGCTGGCGTTTGGGTTTAGAGGCTGGCTTTGGGGTTTAGAGGCTGGCTTTGGGGTTTAGAGGCTGGCTTTGGGGTTTAGCGGCTGGCTTTGGGGTTTAGCGGCTGGCTTTGGGGTTTAGCGGCTGGCTTTGGGGTTTAGCGGCTGGCTTTGGGGTATATATGCTGGTGTTGGGGTTTAGCGGGTGTTGGGGTTTAGCGGCTGGTGTTGTGGTTTAGCGCCTGGCGTTGGGGCTCCACGGCTGGCGTTGGGGTTTAGCGGCTGGCGTTGGGTGTTCAGCGGCTGGCGTTGGGGTTTAGCGGCTGGCGTTGGGGTTTAGCGGCTGGCGTTGGCGATTAGCGGCTGGCGTTGGCGATTAGCGGCTGGCGTTGTGGTTTGGCGGCTGGCGTTGGGGATTAGAGGCTGGCGTTGGCGATTAGCGGCTGGCGTTGGGGATTAGAGGCTGGCGTTGGGGTTTAGCGGCTGGCGTTGGGGCTTCACGGCTGACGGGGGTTAAGCGGCTGCTTTTGAGGTTTAGCTGCTGGCGTTGGGGTTTAGCTACTGGCGGGGTTTAGCTACTGGCGTTGGGGTTTAGCGGCTGGCGTGGGTGTTTAGCTGCTGGCGTTGGGGTTTAGAGGCTGGCGTTGGGGTTTGGCAGCTGGTGTTGGGGTTTAGCGGCTGGCGTTGGGGTTTAGCTACTGGCGTTGGGGTTTAGAGGCTGGCGTTGGGGTTTAGAGGCTGGCGTTGGGGTTTTGCGTCTGGCGTTGGGTCTTCACGGCTGGCGTTGGGTCTTCACGGCTGGCGTTGGGTGTTCAGCGGCTGGCGTTGGGTGTTCAGCGGCTGGCGTTGGGTGTTCAGCGGCTGGCGTTGGGGATTAGCGGCTGGCGTTGGGGATTAGCGGCTGGCGTGGTTTAGCGGCTGGCGTGGTTTAGTGGCTGGCGTTGGGGATTAGAGGCTGGCGTTGGCGATTAGCGGCTGGCGTTGGCGATTAGCGGCTGGTGTTGGGGATTAGAGGCTGGCGTTGGGGTTTAGCGGCTGGCGGGGCTTCACGGCTGACGGGGTTAAGAGGCTGCTTTTGAGGTTTAGCTGCTGGCGTTGGGGTTTAGCTACTGGCGGGGTTTAGCTACTGGCGTTGGGGTTTAGCGGCTGGCGTTGGGGTTTAGCGGCTGGCGTTGGGGATTGCGGCTGGAGTTGGTGTTAAACGGTTGTCGTTTGGGTTTTGCTGATGGCGTTGGGGTTTAGCTATTGGGGTTTTGCGGCTGGCGTTAGGGTTTAGCTACCGGCATTGGGGTTTAGCGGCTGGCGTTGGGGTTTAGCGCCTGGCGTTAGGCTTTAACGTCTGGCGTTGGGGTTTAGCTACTGGCGTTGGGGTTTAGCTACTGGCGTTGGGGTTTAGCTACTGGCGTTGGGGTTTAGCTACTGGCGTTGGGGTTTAGCTACTGGCGTTGGGGTTTAGCTACGCGTTGGGGTTTAGCAACGCGTTAAGGTTTGGAGGCTGGCGTTTGGGTTTAGAGGCTGCCGTTGGGGTTTAGAGGCTGGCTTTGGGGTTTAGCGGCTGGCGGGGTTTAGCGCTTGACGTTGGCGATTAGCGGCTGGCGTTGTGGTTTAGCGGCTGGTGTTGGGGATTAGAGGCTGGCGTTGGGGTTTAGCGGCTGGCGTTGGGGTTAAGCGGCTGCTTTGAGGTTTAGCTGCTGGCGTTGGGGTTTAGCGGCTGGCGTTGGGGTTTAGCGGCTGGCGTTGGGGTTTAGCGGCTGGCGTTGGGGTTTAGCGGCTGGCGTTGGGGATTAGAGGCTGGCGTTGGCGATTAGCGGCTGGTGTTGGTGATTAGTGGCTGGCGTTGGGGATTAGAGGCTGGCGTTGGGGTTTAGCGGCTGGCGTTGGGGCTTCACGGCTGACGGGGTTAAGCGGCTGCTTTTGAGGTTTAGCTGCTGGCGTTGGGGTTTAGCTACTGGCGGGGTTTAGCTACTGGCGGGGTTTAGCTACTGGCGTTGGGGTTTAGCGGCTGGCGTTGGGGTTTAGCTGCTGGCGGGGTTTAGAGGCTGGCGTTGGGGTTTGGCAGCTGGTGTTGGGGTTTAGCGGCTGGTGTTGGGGTTTAGCGGCTGGCGTTGGGGTTTAGCGGCTGGCGTTGGGGTTTAGCGGCTGGCGTTGGGGTATTGCGGCTAACGTGGGTTATAGCGGCTGCCGTTGGTGTTAAACGGTTGTCGTTGGGGTTTCGCTGATGGCGTTGGGGTTTAGCTATTGGGGTTTTGCGGCTGGCGTTAGGGTTTAGCTACTGGCGTTGGGGTTTTAGCGGCTGGCGTTGGGGTTTAGCGGCTGGCGTTGGGGTTTAGCGGCTGGCGTTGGGGTTTAGAGACTGGCTTTGGGGTTTAGCTACTGGCGTTGGCGTTTAGCTACTGGCGTTGGGGTTTAGCTACTGGCGTTAGGCTTTAACGTCTGGCGTTGTGGTTTAGCTACTGGCGTTGGGGTTTAGCTACTGGCGTTGGGGTTTAGCTACTGGCGTTGGGGTTTAGCGGCTGGCGTTCGGGTTTAGCGGCTGGCGTTGGGGTTTAGCAACGCGTTAAGGTTTGGAGGCTGGCGTTTGGGTTTAGAGGCTGCCGTTGGGGTTTAGAGGCTGCCGTTGGGGTTTAGAGGCTGGCTTTGGGGTTTAGAGGCTGGCTGGGGTTTAGAGGCTGGCTTTGGGGTTTAGAGGCTGGCTTTGGGGTTTAGAGGCTGGCTTTGGGGTTTAGAGGCTGGCTTTGGGGTTTAGCGGAAGGTGTTGGGGTTTAGCGGCTGGTGTTGGGGTTTAGCGTCTGGCGTTGGGGCTCCACGGCTGGCGTTGCGGTTTAGCGGCTGGCGGGGTTTAGCGCTTGACGTTGGCGATTAGCGGCTGGCGTTGTGGTTTAGCGGCTGGCGTTGGGGTTAAGCGGCTGCTTTTGAGGTTTAGCTGCTGGCGTTGGGGTTTAGGTATTGGCGTTTGGGTTTTAGCGGCTGGCGTTGGGGTTTAGCGGCTGGCGTTGGGTCTTCACGGCTGGCGTTGGGGTTTAGAGGCTGGCGTTGGGGTTTGGCGGCTGGCGTTGGGGTTTAGCGGCTGGCGTTGAGGTATAGCGGCTGGCGTTGGGGTATAGCGGCTGGCGTTGGGGTTTCGCGGCTGGCGTTGTGGTTTAGAGGCTGGCGTTGGGGTTTAGAGGCTGGCGTTGGGGTTTAGAGGCTGGCGTTGGGGTTTAGAGGCTGGCGTTGGGGTTTAGAGGCTGGCGTTGGGGTTTAGAGGCTGGCGTTGGGGTTTAGAGGCTGGCGTTGGGGTTTAGAGGCTGGCGTTGGGGTTTAGAGGCTGGCGTTGGGGTTTAGAGGCTGGCGTTGGGGTTTAGAGGCTGGCGTTGGGTGTTCAGCGGCTGGCGTTGGGTGTTCAGCGGCTGGCGTTGGGTGTTCAGCGGCTGGCGTTGGGTGTTCAGCGGCTGGCGTTGGGTGTTCAGCGGCTGGCGTTGGGTGTTCAGCGGCTGGCGTTGGGGTTTCGCGGCTGGCGTTGGGGTTTAGCGGCTGGCGTTGGAGTTTAGCGGCTGGCGTTGGAGTTTAGCGGCTGGCGTTGGGGATTAGAGGCTGGCGTTGGTGATTAGCGGCTGGCGTTGGCGATTAGCGGCTGGTGTTGGGGATTAGAGGCTGGCGTTGGGGCTTCACGGCTGACGGGGTTAAGCGGCTGCTTTTGAGGTTTAGCTGCTGGCGTTGGCATTTACCTACTGGCATTGGGGTTTAGCGTCTGGCGTTGGGGTTTAACATCTGGCGTTGGGGTTTAGCTACTGGCGTTGGGGTTTAGCTACTGGCGTTGGGGTTTAGCTACTGGCATTGGGGTTTAGATACGCGTTGGGGTTTAGCAACGCGTTAAGGTTTGGAGGCTGGCGTTTGGGTTTAGAGGCTGCCGTTGGGGTTTAGAGGCTGGCTTTGGGGTTTAGAGGCTGGCTGGGGTTTAGAGGCTGGCTGGGGTTTAGAGGCTGGCTTTGGGGTTTAGAGGCTGGTTTTGGGGTTTAGAGGCTGGTGTTGGGGTTTAGCGGAAGGTATTGGGGGTTTAGCGGCTGGTGTTGGGGTTTAGCGCCTGGCGTTGGGGCTCCACGGCTGGCGTTGGGGTTTAGCGGCTGGCGGGGTTTAGCGCTTGACGTTGGCGATTAGCGGCTGGCGTTGTGGTTTAGCGGCTGGTGTTGGGGTTTAGCGGCTGGCGTTGGGGTTAAGCGGCTGCTTTTGAGGTTTAGCTGCTGGCGTTGGGGTTTAGGTATTGGCGTTTGGGTTTTAGCGGCTGGCGTTGGGGTATAGCGGCTGGCGGGGTTTCGCGGCTGGCGTTGGGGTTTCGCGGCTGGCGTTGGGGTTTCGCGGCTGGCGTTGGGGTTTCGCGGCTGGCGTTGGGGTTTAGAGGCTGGCGTTGGGTCTTCACGGCTGGCGTTGGGTCTTCACGGCTGGCGTTGGGTCTTCACGGCTGGCGTTGGGTCTTCACGGCTGGCGTTGGGTCTTCACGGCTGGCGTTGGGTCTTCACGGCTGGCGTTGGGTCTTCACGGCTGGCGTTGGGTGTTCAGCGGCTGGCGTTGGGTGTTCAGCGGCTGGCGTTGGGTGTTCAGCGGCTGGCGTTGGGTGTTCAGCGGCTGGCGTTGGGGATGAGCGGCTGGCGTTGGGGTTTAGCGGCTGGCGTTGGGGTTTAGCGGCTGGCGTTGGAGCTTAGCGGCTGGCGTGGTTTAGCGGCTGGCGTTGTGGTTTAGCGGCTGGCGTTGGCGATTAGAGGCTGGCGTTGGCGATTAGCGGCTGGCGTTGGCGATTAGCGGCTGGCGTTGGCGATTAGCGGCTGGCGTTGGGGATTAGAGGCTGGCGTTGGGGTTTAGCGGCTGGCGTTGGGGCTTCACGGCTGACGGGGTTAAGCGGCTGCTTTTGAGGTTTAGCTGCTGGCGTAGGGGTTTAGCTACTGGTGGGGTTTAGCTACTGGCGTTGGGGTTTAGCTGCTGGCGTTGGGGTTTAGAGGCTGGCGTTGGGGTTTAGAGGCTGGCGTTGGGGTTTAGAGGCTGGCGTTGGGGTTTAGAGGCTGGCGTTGGGGTTTAGAGGCTGGCGTTGGGGTTTAGAGGCTGGCGTTGGGGTTTAGAGGCTGGCGTTGGGGTTTAGAGGCTGGCGTTGGGGTTTAGAGGCTGGCGTTGGGGTTTAGAGGCTGGCGTTGGGGTTTAGAGGCTGGCGTTGGGGTTTAGAGGCTGGCGTTGGGGTTTTGAGGCTGGCGTTGGGGTTTAGAGGCTGGCGTTGGGGTTTAGCGGCTGGCGTTGGGGTTTAGCGGCTGGCGTTGGGGTTTAGCGGCTGGCGTTGGTGTTTAGCGGCTGCCGATGGGGTATTGCGGCTAACGTGGGTTATAGCATCTGGCGTTGGTGTTAAACGGTTGTCGTTGGGGTTTCGCTGATGGCGTTGGGGTTTAGCTATTGGGGTTTTGCGGCTGGCGTTGGGGTTTAGCGGCTGGCGTTGGGGTTTAGCGGCTGGCGTTGGGGTTTAGGTATTGGCGTTTGGGGTTTAGGTATTGGCGTTTGGGGTTTAGCGGCTGGCGTTTGGGGTTTAGCGGCTGGCGTTTGGGGTTTAGAGGCTGGCGTTTGGGGTTTAGCTACTGGCGTTGGGGTATCGCGGCTGGCGTTGGGGTTTCGCGGCTGGCGTTGGGGTATCGCGGCTGGCGTTGGGGTTTCGAGGCTGGCGTTGGGGTTTCGAGGCTGGCGTTGGGGTTTCGAGGCTGGCGTTGGGGTTTCGAGGCTGGCGTTGGGGTTTCGAGGCTGGCGTTGGGGTTTCGAGGCTGGCGTTGGGGTTTCGAGGCTGGCGTTGGGGTTTCGAGGCTGGCGTTGGGGTTTCGAGGCTGGCGTTGGGGTTTCGAGGCTGGCGTTGGGGTTTCGAGGCTGGCGTTGGGGTTTAGAGGCTGGCGTTGGGGTTTAGAGGCTGGCGTTGGGGTTTAGAGGCTGGCGTTGGGGTTTAGAGGCTGGCGTTGGGGCTTCACGGCTGACGGGGTTAAGCGGCTGCTTTTGAGGTTTAGCTGCTGGCGTTGGCATTTACCTGCTGGCGTTGGGGTTTAGAGGCTGGCGTTGGGGTTTAGAGGCTGGCGTTGGGGTTTAGAGGCTGGCGTTGGGGTTTAGAGGCTGGCGTTGGGGTTTAGAGGCTGGCGTTGGGTGTTCAGCGGCTGGCGTTGGGTGTTCAGCGGCTGGCGTTGGGTGTTCAGCGGCTGGCGGGTGTTCAGCGGCTGGCGTTGGGTGTTCAGCGGCTGGCGTTGGGTGTTCAGCGGCTGGCGTTGGGTGTTCAGCGGCTGGCGTTGGGTGTTCAGCGGCTGGCGTTGGAGTTTAGCGGCTGGCGTTGTGGTTTAGCGGCTGGCGTTGGGGATTAGAGGCTGGCGTTGGTGATTAGCGGCTGGCGTTGGCGATTAGCGGCTGGTGTTGGGGATTAGAGGCTGGCGTTGGGGCTTCACGGCTGACGGGGTTAAGCGGCTGCTTTTGAGGTTTAGCTGCTGGCGTTGGCATTTACCTACTGGCGTTGGGGTTTAGCGTCTGGCGTTGGGGTTTAACATCTGGCGTTGGGGTTTAGCTACTGGCGTTGGGGTTTAGCTACTGGCGTTGGGGTTTAGATACGCGTTGGGGTTTAGCAACGCGTTAAGGTTTGGAGGCTGGCGTTTGGGTTTAGAGGCTGCCGTTGGGGTTTAGAGGCTGGCTTTGGGGTTTAGAGGCTGGCTGGGGTTTAGAGGCTGGCTGGGGTTTAGAGGCTGGCTTTGGGGTTTAGAGGCTGGTTTTGGGGTTTAGAGGCTGGTTTTGGGGTTTAGCGGAAGGTATTGGGGGTTTAGCGGCTGGTGTTGGGGTTTAGCGCCTGGCGTTGGGGCTCCACGGCTGGCGTTGGGGTTTAGCGGCTGGCGGGGTTTAGCGCTTGACGTTGGCGATTAGCGGCTGGCGTTGTGGTTTAGCGGCTGGTGTTGGGGTTTAGCGGCTGGCGTTGGGGTTAAGCGGCTGCTTTTGAGGTTTAGCTGCTGGCGTTGGGGTTTAGGTATTGGCGTTTGGGTTTTAGCGGCTGGCGTTGGGGTATAGCGGCTGGCGGGGTTTCGCGGCTGGCGTTGTGGTTTCGCGGCTGGCGTTGGGGTTTCGCGGCTGGCGTTGGGGTTTCGCGGCTGGCGTTGGGGTTTCGCGGCTGGCGTTGGGGTTTAGAGGCTGGCGTTGGGGTTTAGAGGCTGGCGTTGGGTCTTCACGGCTGGCGTTGGGTCTTCACGGCTGGCGTTGGGTCTTCACGGCTGGCGTTGGGTCTTCACGGCTGGCGTTGGGTCTTCACGGCTGGCGTTGGGTGTTCAGCGGCTGGCGTTGGGTGTTCAGCGGCTGGCGTTGGGGCTTCACGGCTGACGGGGTTAAGCGGCTGCTTTTGAGGTTTAGCTGCTGGCGTAGGGGTTTAGCTACTGGTGGGGTTTAGCTACTGGTGTTGGGGTTTAGAGGCTGGCGTTGGGGTTTAGAGGCTGGCGTTGGGGTTTAGAGGCTGGCGTTGGGGTTTAGAGGCTGGCGTTGGGGTTTAGAGGCTGGCGTTGGGGTTTAGAGGCTGGCGTTGGGGTTTAGAGGCTGGCGTTGGGGTTTAGAGGCTGGCGTTGGGGTTTAGAGGCTGGCGTTGGGGTTTAGAGGCTGGCGTTGGGGTTTAGAGGCTGGCGTATAGCGGCTGGCGTTGGGGTTTAGCGGCTGGCGTTGGTGTTTAGCGGCTGCCGATGGGGTATTGCGGCTAACGTGGGTTATAGCATCTGGCGTTGGTGTTAAACGGTTGTCGTTGGGGTTTCGCTGATGGCGTTGGGGTTTAGCTATTGGGGTTTTGCGGCTGGCGTTGGGGTTTAGCGGCTGGCGTTGGGGTTTAGCGGCTGGCGTTGGGGTTTAGGTATTGGCGTTTGGGGTTTAGCGGCTGGCGTTTGGGGTTTAGCGGCTGGCGTTTGGGGTTTAGAGGCTGGCGTTTGGGGTTTAGAGGCTGGCGTTTGGGGTATCGCGGCTGGCGTTGGGGTTTCGAGGCTGGCGTTGGGGTTTCGAGGCTGGCGTTGGGGTTTCGAGGCTGGCGTTGGGGTTTCGAGGCTGGCGTTGGGGTTTCGAGGCTGGCGTTGGGGTTTCGAGGCTGGCGTTGTGTCTTCACGGCTGGCGTTGGGTCTTCACGGCTGGCGTTGGGTCTTCACGGCTGGCGTTGGGTCTTCACGGCTGGCGTTGGGTCTTCACGGCTGGCGTTGGGTCTTCACGGCTGGCGTTGGGTCTTCACGGCTGGCGTTGGGTGTTCAGCGGCTGGCGTTGGGTGTTCAGCGGCTGGCGTTGGGTGTTCAGCGGCTGGCGTTGGGGCTTAGCGGCTGGCGTTGGGGTTTTGCGGCTGGCGTTGGTGTATTGTGGCTGGCGTTGGGGTTTAGCGGCTGGCGTTGGGTCTTCACGGCTGGCGTTGGGTCTTCACGGCACGTTGGGTCTTCAGCGGCTGACGTTGGGGTTTAGCGGATGGCGTTTGGTCTCCTAATTTGAGGTAGGACATCCTTATGATTGAGGCAGTGCAGCGTATGTTCACCAGATTAATCCCTGGGATGGTGGGACCGTCATATGAGAAAAGATTGAAAAGACTAGGCTCGTATTCACTGGTGTTTAAAAGGATGAGATGGTATCTTATAGAAACATATAAAAAGTACTGGGCAAGTTTGATGTAGGAAAAATGTTCCCAATGTTGGGCGAGTCCAAAACCAGGGGCCACAGTCTTAGAATAAAGATTCAGATTCAACTTTAATTGTCATTGTCAGTGTCAGTGTACAGTACAGAGACAACAAAATGCAAGGGGAGGTCATTTAAGACAGACGAGAAAAAAAAAAACTTTTCCACCCAGAGAGTTGTGAATTTGTGGATGTGGATCACTGGATGGATTTATGAGAGAGTTAGATAGAGCTCTAGGGGGCTAGTGGAGTAAAGGGATATGGGGAGAAGGCAGGCACGGGTTATTGATTGGGGGTGATCAGCCATGATCACAGTGAATGGCGGTGCTGGCTCGAAGAGCCGAATGGCCTCCTCCTGCACCTATTTTCTATGTTTCTACGTCACCTATCCATGTTCTCCACAGATACTGCCTGACCCGCTGAGTTACTCCAGCATTTTGTCTTTTGAGCAAGAGTAGCCAAATATCTTTACAACAGTCTGTCCAGTCCAAAGCTCAATGAATGACCACATCACAGATTCCTTTCACCTGAAAGCCCTTCATAAGAACTCATAATAAACAAGCTGTGATTAGTTTAGTTAACATTAACCATTTCGACTTCCGGTGGCGGCATGCTTTGCTAGCAGTCGCAAACCTTTTAGCTCCGCTGAAAAAATCGCGATTTTTCGCGTTAAAATCGGGTCTGGAGGTCGGGACCGATTTTAAAGACTTACCGGAGTTTCATGTCGCGGTGCTGATGACGTCATCAGTAAGCGCCGTGGATTTAACGGAGGGAAACTGATTTTAAATGAAAAATACATCTACAGGTCAGAGCCCACAGAGGAAAGTGACAAAACAACTTCCGAAGTCTCAGGAACATCAAGAAACTGCAACACTAACCTCTGGAGTGGATTCTGGAATGGCTACACGATCTAAGACTGAGTTGATCACAAAAGAGAAAACTGAAATGGAGGAATTAAGGAACTCGGTAAGAGATTTGAAAGAGGATGTGAAAGCTGGAAATTTAAACTCGATGGAAAACATACAATCCATTAATGCTGGTAATGAAAAAATACTCGCAGGCATTGGCGCTCTGCAAAAAAAAGTTGATGATGTGCAAGAAGAGCTAACGGGGAAAATTACTAAGGTGGCAGAAGAGTCCACAAAGATGTTTGAGGCTGTGCATGAAACTATTTCCGCAAATGCAACTGCAGTGAAAGATTTGGAAGCTGTTGTGGAAGAGATGGCTGGAGAAATGGAGGCAATGAAGTCAGAATTAGACAGCCTTAAGTGCCAATTTACAAAAGTATCTGATAAATGTGTTGAACTAGAAGCTCGCTCAAGACGTCAAAATATACGAATACGTGGAGTGAAAGAGGGAGCTGAGGGGGAAAACGCTAGTGAGTTCACTGCCAATTTAATCAAACATGTACTCAATTTACCTGAAGCACCAGTAATTGAAGAAGCACATCGACTACCTAGATTTAAACCAAGATTTCAAGGAGAACAAGCCTACCCACGACAGATTATAGTCAAACTTCGGGATATCCCAACAGTGGAAGCGCTGTTGAAAAAAATTAAATACGGAGAGAAGATGATGTATGGAAATGATTCTATTAAACTTCTACGGGACTACCCTCATGAGATTGTGCTAAAGAGAAGAAAGACCAGACCAGAGAAGCTCTCTACGGTGTCAAGGGCGTCATATCTGGAGTGTTTTATCCGGCTAGGATGCGTATCACTTTTAAGGGAATCTCAAAAACATTCACTAACCCGGTAGAATCCCTTAAATACGCTCAAGAAATCGTTGCTAAGGCAGCAGCAAAAGAAGATTGATCACCAGACGTCATGAACTAATTAATGTGCTTATTCCCCCAACAAGAATATTAGTAGAAAAATGAAAAAAGTGAATAACACCAAGATTTAAAAATGGCTATTCGCAACAGATTTTCCACGAGACTTGTCTAGACATTATAATCTTCTCTCGAATTTAATTCAAGGACATGCGATGTTTAAGCCAGGAAACACTGATAACAGAAGTATGCAGATCTGCTGAAGCTGAGAGAGAGTGAAAAACATCACATGGCTTACATATTTTCACAGACTGTTACAAAGTATAGAGAATTATTAGTAATTAATAACTAACAACACTAATACATAATACATAAACTGATATTGATAAATATGTGTTATAACGTAGATAACATTGTAATCTCACAGGTTCCGCAGCTCGAGTGGGGAGGGGAAGAAACTCAGACACCTGGCTTAATTCCAGGAGCCTGACTCTGGTTAACCCTTTCAACGAACAGCTCACTTTTAACAATACTAAAACCAATTACAAATAGTTAAGAGATAAAGAGAGAGGAATATGTGTAACTGAATAATTGATTAGATTTGATAAGTCGGAATGAAACATATATACATATACATACATATACATATACATATACATATACATATATATATACACACACACACTGCAATGGGGTGAAATAGAACTGATTTGGAAACGGTACCTACCCCCTAGGTTATGAGCAATAAATTCAGCGGGGCTAACCTCATAACAGCTACGCCGGAAGCAATATTGATGTCATATCCCACAGACGAGTGGGCCACTCACTACGGTGTCGGAAATCCAGACACCGTACATTTATTTTATATACTTTTTTTTTACCACAATACGTCACATTTATGTGTTTTTTTTTCAAGGACAATCGCAGAGGGGAACTACCAAGAAAGTCTATAATATAAATGCTTCCAAAATAACCAGAGTCCTGAGGTATAGATGCACCATAATAAGTACGGTCATTAAAATTGGTAAAAATGTATGACGACAATCAAAGGAAAATGGGAGGAGTCACACTATGTAGTTGGAATATAAGGGGTATTAATGAACCTATTAAAAGGGGCAAGATACTAGCTCAGTTGAAAGCATACAACACGGACATTTCGTTCCTACAGGAAACGCATCTTAAACATCAAGATCAGACGAGATTGAGGGCTAACTGGATAGGCCAAACATTTCACTCTTCATTCACTTCTAAATCTAGAGGTACTGCAATTATTATCCGTAAAGGAATTCCATTTAAATCAAAGAATACTATTTCAGATAAGGAAGTGAGATATCTTATAGTAGCAGGAGAGATCAATAATACGCCAATTACGCTGGTAAATATATATGCGCCCAACTTTGATAACCCTCAATTTTTTAATAAAATTCTGAACATAATTGCCGAATTTAATTATCAAAATGTTATAATTGGAGGAGACTTCAACTGTGTTTTAGACCCTTATTTAGATAAATCGATGCAAAAACAAAAAGGTAATATGAAATCTAAAACCAGTGAACTCTTACATACATATATGGAAAACACAAATATAGCAGATGTATGGAGGATTGCAAATCCGACGGGAAGGGACTACTCGTTCTATTCAACGGTGCATAAAACATATTCACGGATAGATTATTTTCTTGTGGATACAAAATTAATTACACACACTATGAATCCTAAATACCACATTAATGCGATTTCAGATCACTCTCCTTTAACCTTTGTTTTAAAATTAGAAGGAATGTCTATGAATAAATCGTTCTGGAGGTTTAATTCGCAACTTTTAAAAGACCCACAAGGGAGTATATATCTAAAAAAACAGATGGACTTATTCTTTGAGATAAATGATACACCAGATATATCCCCCACGCTATTATGGGAATCCTTTAAAGCATTTATTAGAGGAGTCATTATTTCATTTCAAGCTTATCAAAATAAAAAGAATAAGAAAGAACAAAGACATTTAGAAGAACAAATAAAACAATTAGATACAGATAATGCTAAAGATCCAACTATGGATAAACATAATAAAATCCTATTATTGAAATTCAAGCTGAATAAATTATTGTCAGAGAAAGTTATAACATTATTCCAAGTTACAAAACAAGAACACTTTGAATTCGGGGACAAACCCCACAAACTCTTAGCACCCCAGTTGAAAAAACGGGAAAAAGAGAATGCAATACTAAAGATTAAATCAGATAGTGGGGAATTATTAACACTACCCAAGGATATCAATAAAAGATTTGCTCAATTCTACGAAAATCTATATACATCTAAAACGTCAATAGATAATAATAAAATTTCAGAATTTCTGGAAAATTGTAACCTCCCAAAATTAGAATTGAGGGAACAAGAGGAACTGGGAGCAACAATTACTTCTAAGGAGATAGAAGACACAATAAAAACACTAAAGAATGGTAAAACACCAGGACCAGACGGATTCAGTAGTGAATTCTATAAAGCCTTTTATGATATAGTTACCCCACGATTACAGAAAATGTATACACACGCTTTTAAAGAGCAAAGCTTACCCGAAACATTAGCAGAATCAACGATCACATTAATACTTAAAAAAGATAAAAACATAGAAGAACCAGGCTCATATAGAGCTATTGCTTTGTTAAATACGGATCAAAAAATAATAGCGAAAGCACTAGCCAGTAGACTAAGCAGGTACGTTAGTAGATTAATAAATGGAGATCAAACAGGATTTATACCTAAGAGACACTCATTCAATAATTTGAGACGTTTGCTTAACATAATGCACTCACATAAATCTCACAACCAAGAGTTATCTATTATCTCACTGGACGCAGAAAAAGCGTTTGATCAAGTAGAATGGGATTATAGGATTAAAGTATTGCAAAAATTCCAATTGGGAGAAAACTTTATCGCATGGATAAAACTATTATATAACAAACCTACGGCTAGAATATTAACTAATAATATCTTATCCTCGAAATTTGAACTATCAAGGGGCAATAGACAAGGATGCTCATTATCACCGCTGTTATTTGCTTTGGTAATTGAACCCCTTGCTGAAAAAATAAGAACACATCCGGATATTTATGGTTATAATACAAAATACTCAAAGAATAAAATATCCCTATATGCCGATGATGTACTACTGTACATCACAAAACCACAAATTAGTATACCAAACATATTAAACTTAATTGAGGACTTTGGATCCTTTTCAGGATATAGAATAAATTGGAACAAAAGTGAAATTATGTCGATAAAACCAAAAGACTCAACACAGCTTCGGAAATTTCCCTTTAAAATAGCTACAGAAAAATTCAAATATTTGGGAATTGAAATTACTAGAAATTACCAAGATATGTTTAAAGCCAATTATAATCCCTTACTCAAGAAATTGAATAATCTGATTAAATTCTGGAAAACACTTCCGATGTCCTTAATAGGCAGAATAAATGCTATTAAAATGGTTTTCTTACCACAAATTCTATAGCTATTTCAATCAATACCTATATACCTCCCAAAAAAGTTTTTCAAAAAATTGGACTCAGACATTACAAATTTTATATGGGATTATAAATCCCATAGAATACAAATAGCACACCTTAATAAACGAAAAGAGCTGGGGGGTCTAGCGCTCCCTAATTTTATGTATTATAACTGGGCAGTAAATATTAAAAATATGATCCACCTGCTGGACAATTCTACACAGCAGGCGGACTGGATGGTAATGGAAAAAGGGGACTGCTCCCCGAGTAATATAGGAGCGACCATCCTCTCACCAACAAATTTGAATAATAAAAATTATAATAAAAATCCAATTATACATAACACAATAAGAACATGGAAACAAATAAAACAGACTTTAAAATTAAGAAACCCATCTCTTTTAATACCAATAGTCAATAATCCATCGTTTAAACCATCAATCATAGACAAATCATTTATACAATGGGAAAGAATGGGAATTAAAACGCTCGAAGATCTGTATGAATTGGGGAATTTACTATCATTTCAACAACTACAACTGAAATATAATTTGAAAAATATCCAATATTTTAAATATCTTCAAATTTGTGATTATCTGAAAAAACACACAAAAGACTATCATAATATGTCTTCCGACTTATTGGATGAAGCAATGAAGACCAAGGCGGAATCAGCTAATTTAATATCGTACCTATATAATATCATTTTAAACATAGAAATACCCACAACAGATGGAACTAGAGAAGATTGGGAACAAGAATTAGCTATAAAAATCTCAAAAGAGACCTGGGATAATCATTTACTACAGGTGCATAAATGTTCGATCAACGTACGACATATGCTCATCCAATTTAAAACATTACATAGATTATATTATTCAAAAACTAAATTAAATAAAATCTTCCCTAATGTTTCACCAATCTGTGATAAATGCCTATGTCAAGAAGCTACCATAGCGCACTCTTTTGTTTTTTGTACAAAAATCCAAAAATTCTGGTATGAAATATTTGATATTTTTTCAAAATTGATCAAAATAAAACTGGTACCAAAACCAGAATGGATTATCTTCGGAATATCGGAAGGTAACCCTGAATTAAACGCGTTTCAGAAGAATTTATTTAATTACGGGCTAATAATGGGAAAAAAGCTTATACTTAAATTCTGGAAAAATGCGCCGACACCAACAATAAAAATGTGGATATCAAATATGTTTGAAACATTACATCTGGAAGAGATGAGATTCCTCCTAGCAGGTAAAGCAGACCAATTCCAAAAGACGTGGTCTATGTTTCTGGACCTATTACAAGTATGAGGTGCAAGAGTAATCTAAAAAAAACAAATATATAAATAAGCGGAATCAGGACCTGGTAACGGGAGGTAAAATAACAAAAACAGACTTGGTTGGTAGTCCCCTTTCTGCGGAGTTTAATGTTATAATAGAGCGATTGTTTCTATTTTCTCTTTCTTTCTTTTCTAGGGTCTATTTTCTCACTTTACTTCCTTCTCTAACTTCTTTCCTAAGGGGCTTTCTTTTCCCTACACTCTTGCACTGCACGACTCTTTTGCACTTTCTTTACTTTCCTTACTTCTACCTTTTTCTTAAAGCTCAAAAAAAAATGAAGCGGTACAAAAAATGTATTAAGATATATGTGTTGTGTAGGATTGTAATTTACCGTACTTCTAATAAAAATAAAATTAAAAAAAAAAAAAAAAAAAAAAAACATTAACCATTTCACACAAGTGGGTAACAAATACTTCACATTAACTTTCCTCAACCAAGTAAAATGTAGATCCACTTTAAATTTCTCGCTGTCTTCTCAATCACAACAATTAATCATCAGCTGAATTCTTCATAAAGTGAGTGCCCCAATTAAAACACAATGCGACAGCTATCCAGGAGACAAATTCATTCTTGCCACTGCCTTCATGAAGTAAATGGAACCTCAACAACAATTCTTGGCAATATCCTCATAATTCTTGATTGCACCTTTCCAAGCGTCTCCAAACATTGGAGACAGATCAGATTAGGGAATTTAATACATCCCAACTCCAATGAGCGTTGCCTCACTCAGGGGGCTCGGTCAGTCGGTCAGTGCTGGGACCACGGCCGTGTCAATCTCACCTCATCTATCACCATCTGCACGGGAATGTGAAAGTGAACGAGGCAGCATCTATATGGGGGTCACGACCCATGACCCATACCGTTGCTACGCAACGCCAAGCGGAGGGCAGGCGACGGACGCCAAGCGGAGGGCAGGCGATGAACTGCTGGTAAACACTGACCATTGTTTCCAGCGTAGCGGGCCCGTTAAAAACCGCTGAAATTGTCAATTGAGCTGTAAATAATTATGGAAATCGGGATAAGCGTGAAAGACATTTAGCCTACTTCAGAATTCCAAAAGTGAGGAGAAATGAGTAGATAGAAGCGAGAGCTGAAGGGCTTGGCGAACATTGGCCGTTTGCTCACTGCATTTCATCAACTAAGGCATTTTGTGTTTTTTCTTGATACTTTGGCATCTAAAAAGTCTCAGAAGTGATAAATCTGGCTGTAATTTTTTTTTTTTTTTTTTAATTAAATCGCCCATGGTTCCCGTGGGTGTTTACATACAAAATGAAAACACATCTGAAGAAAAATTTACAGCCAGATTTATCACTTCTGAGACTTTTTAGATGCCAAAGGAACCAAGTAGAAACACAAATAATGCCTTGCTGTTGATGAAATGCAGTGAGCAAATGCGATAATTCCCAATATTTTCAATGTTTACCAAGCACTTTAGCTGCTGTTGTCCCTTCAGCTTCTCTTTACCTTCATTTCGCTTCACGTTTGGAATTCTAAAGTTGGGTACATGTCAGATTCAGATTCAACTTTAATTGTCATCGTCAGTGTACAGTACAGAGACAACAAAATGTCTCACTTACCCAGACTTCCATAACTTTTTTCAGCGCAAAAATTCAACATTTTGGCGTTTTTTTAACAGGTAGGAAATACGCGTTTCTAGCATTAATAACATATACGGGAAGTTACGGATGTCCTCCAGATGGATTGAGCAGCTCCACGAGTCATGCCCTGTGACCCAGTGACCTTGCGTGCAACCCCCCTATAAAATGGTGGACAAAAATGCTGGAGAGATGCTGGAGTCTGAAGAAGGGTCAAACTCAGACATAGATGCTGCCTCCACCTGCTGAGTTTCTCCAGCATTTGTGTCTACATTGTCATTTTAAATTGTCATTCTTATATACATATATATCCTCCACACTCATCAATGAGAATATTCTTCTGCCTTTGATTCATTCTCCAGACTTGTTATATATTCTCTTATTATATATGGTGGCCGATTAGGAAACGGGGAAGATGCAATGAGACCCGAGTGTCATGGTACACCAGTCAATGAAAGTAGGAATGCAGGTGCAGCAGGCAGTGAAGAAAGCAAATGGTATGTTAGCATTCATAGCAAAAGGATTTGAGTATAGGAGCAGGGAGGTTCTACTGCAGTTGTACAGGGTCTTGGTGAGACCACACCTGGAGTATTGCGTACAGTTTTGGTCTCCTAATCTGAGGAAAGGCATTCTTGCCATAGAGGGAGTACCGAGAAGGTTCACCAGACTGATTCCTGGGATGTCAGGACTTTCATATGAAGAAAGACTGGATAGATTTGGCTCGTACTCGCTAGAAATTAGAAGATAGAGGGGGGTGGGGGGGGGGGGGAATCTTATAGAAACTTACAAAATTCTTAAGGGGTTGGACAGGATAGATGCAGGAAGAGTGTTCCTGATGTTGGGGAAGTCCAGAACAAGGGATCACAGGTTAAGGATAAGGGGGAAATCTTTTAGGACCGAGATGAGAAAAACATTTTTTTCCCCCCCCACACACAGGGAGTGGTGAATCTGTGGAATTCTCTGCCACAGAACGTAGTCGAGGCCACAGTTTGTTGGCTATATTTAAGAGGGAGTTACATGTGGCCCTTGTGGCTAAAGGGATCAGGGGGTATGGAGAGAAGGCAGGTACAGGATACCGAGTCGGATGATCAGCCATGATCATATTGAATGGCGAATGGTGCAGGCTCGAAGGGCCGCATGGCCTATACTCCTGCACCTATTGTCTATGTTTCTATCTAATTTGTAGACAGCAACTCCCAATATGCAGTGAATTCACAAAACAAGTCACTCCAATATGGATTAAGAAAGAACTGCAGATGCTGGAAAAAATCAAAGGTGGACAAAAATGCTGGAGTAACTCAGCGGGTGAGGCAGCATCAATAGAGGGAAGGAATAGGTGACGTTTCAGGTCGAGACCCTTCTTCAGACTGAAGTTGGGGTGGGGGTGCGGGATAAAGGAAGGAAGAAGCAGACACAGTAGGCTGTGGGAGAGCTGGGAAGGGGAAGGAGGGAGAAAACACTGAAATTGTTTGCCAATGTTGGGATCCCGTTGGAGGATTATCTGTTGTATGTGACGGTGGAAGGCGAGGACAATAGACAACAAGTGCAGTAGTAGGCCATTCGGCCCTTCGAGCCAGCACCACCATTCAATGTGATCATGGCTGATTATCCACAATCAGTACCCCGTTCCTGCCTTCTCCCCATATCCCCTGACTCCGCTATCTTTAAGTGCCCTATCTAGCTCTCTCTTGAAAGCATCCAGAGAACTGGCCTCCACCGCCCTCTGAGGCAGAGAATTCCACAGATTCCGTGAGAAAAAGTGTTTCCTCATCTCTGTTCTAAATGGCTTGCCCCTTATTCGTAAACTGTGGCCCCTGGTTCTGGACTCCCCCAACATCAGGAACATGTTTCCTGCCTCTAGTGTGTCCAAGCCATTAACAGTTATATACGTTTCAATGAGATCCCCTTTCCTCCTTCTAAACTCCAGAGTGTACAAGTCCAGCCGCTCCATTGTCTCAGCATATCACAGTCCCGCCATCCCAGAGAATTAACCGGGTGAACCTACGCTAGGCTCCCTCAATAGCAAGAATGTATTTCCTCAAATTAGGGGAGCAAACCTGCACACAATACTCCAGGTGTGGTCTCACCAGGGCCCTGTACATCTGCAGAAGGACCTCTTTGCTCCCATATTCAATTCTTCTTGTTATAAAGGCCAACAGGCTATTCGCTTTCTTCACTGCCTACGATGGGTGACATGGGGGACTCTGGCCTTGTTACGAGTAGGGGGATGGGGAGTAAGAGCAGAGCTGTGGGATATAGAGGAGACCAAGATAGGAGTGCTGGAGAAACTCAGCAGGTCCGGCACCATCACTGGAGTAAAAGGATG
Source organism: Leucoraja ocellata (assembly GCA_036785375.1). NCBI lineage: Eukaryota > Metazoa > Chordata > Chondrichthyes > Rajiformes > Rajidae > Leucoraja > Leucoraja ocellata. Next base: position 228,031 of record JAWMAR010001287.1, read on the forward strand.
GGCGATATTTTTAAGAACCCTTTTATTCCATCCCAAATTCTCTTGTTTCTCCAGAGATGCTGACTGACCCACTGAGTTACTCCAGTAATGTGTCTATCTTTGGTATAAACCAGCATCTACAGTTCTTTCTTTCTACATTTACATCAGCCAGATTCAATTTCAGTTGTGATAAGGTTAGGGCATCATCACTTTAGTAAACATAGAAAATAATTGCAGAAGGAGGCCATTCAGCCCTTCAAGCCACCACCACCATTCATTGCAATCATGGCTGATCATCCACAATCAATAACCCGTGCCTGCCTCCCCCCCATATCCCTTGATTCCACTAGCCCCTAGAGCTCTATCTAACGCTCTCTTAAATCCATCCAGTGATTTGGCCTCCACTGCCCTCTGTGGCAGGGAATTCCACAAATACGATTCCAAAGTTACATCCTTTTATTCTGACTCTGTGCCCTCTGGTGCGAGACTCTCCCACTGGTGGAAACATCCTTTTAGTTTGGAGATACAGCACAGAAACAACACAATTCCAGTTGCACCAGAAAAAAAATCATCATTAAAAACCCTGGACACTTCAAATGACAATAATTGAAAGGAAAAGTCAGCAGAATTAATCAAAGATGCAAACACAATTCATTAGAAAGCTGTAGTGTTCTCACCGACTTCATGCCCTGGAGATATAGATCCACATCAGACACAAGGGGAGACTCCTTGTCTCTACCCAGGACAACTGCTCCCATCCACAGCCCAGTACAACTACACTCAGACACACCACAACTCTGCATTTTGTACACAGCAGCTGACAATTTTCTAATCAGCTTCAATCAAGCCAATGACCACATTAACCCTTTGCACACCAGTGGCAAATCAATGTTAGTTGCACACATCATGATATCTACCTGGGGCGGTAGTTGTCTGCGGGACAATAATTGGCCAACATGCCCCATCTACACTAGTCCCACCCTGACCAACATGCCCCATCTACACTAGTCCCACCCCGACCAACATGCCCCATCTACACTAGTCCCACCCCGACCGACATGCCCCATCTACACTAGTCCCACCCTGACCGACATGCCCCATCTACACAATAGTCCCACCCCGACCGAAATGCCCCATCTACACTAGTCCCACCCCGACCAACATGCCCCATCTACACTAGTCCCACCCCGACCGACATGCCCCATCTACACAATAGTCCCACCCCGACCGAAATGCCCCATCTACACTAGTCCCACCCTGACCGACATGCCCCTCTGTACTCTCTCTATTTTGTTGACATCTTTCCTATAATTGGGCAACCAAAATTGTACACCATACTCCAGAATTGGCCTCACCAATGCCTTGTACAATTTTAACGTTACATCCCAACTTCTATACTCAATGCTCAAATACTGGAGAAACACACCATGGCAAACCAGATACTACTTTAACCGACAAAGAAATACTTTGAATTAAATGAGACCCACAAGTAAAGGAACAGGAGTGAAGTTTGGCCCAATTTATGCAACATTTGGCAGAATGGGGAAGATAGTCTAACCCTGGCAGACTCTTCCAGCATCAGAGGACCCAGTCTTTGGAGATCCTGGGTGGAAACTAACATTAATTGGTCACCCCTTTAGAAAGGAGCAGAGAGGAGAGGAAATGGATTCTGGCAACAGACACAAACACACTAAACCAAATATAGATTTAGACCAATTCCAAACAAAGCTACATTTGGGTGACTGGAAGGGGCAAGATTACTTAATTGTAATGATTTAAACACAAGTGTCATCAACATTAAACTACTTTCCCTGCAACAGCAGTCAACTAGGATGACTTTAACCAGGGGATGTAACCTGGTCTAAAACAAAGGCTGGAGGTACTCAATGGGTCAGGCACCATCTACCTGCCTGCAAAGGGAATGGACAGATGTTTCAGGTTGGGATCCTTCTTCAGACTGATGGAGTCGGGCAGAGAAAGTGGGAAAGAGGTGGGAGCAGGGCAATGCCTGTTATGTGATTTGTGGATACAGTGGCGAGGGGGTGATGGGTTGTGACATTGGCTAGAGGTGACAAGGAGACAAAAGATGCAACAGATGAGAAGAGTGAAACGTAAAGCTGGAGGGAGGGAGGGATACAGGTGGAAGGGGATAGAGTGAAATGTGAGACTGGTTTGGGACTGGTCTCATTTAATTCCACCCCGACCAACATGCCCCATCTACACTAGTCCCACCCCGACCGACATGCCCCATCTACACAATAGTCCCACCCCGACCGACATGCCCCATCTACACTAGTCCCACCCCGACCGACATGCCCCATCTACACAATAGTCCCACCCCGACCGACATGCCCCATCTACACTAGTCCCACCCTGACCGACATGCCCCATCTACACTAGTCCCACCCCAACCGACATGCCCCATCTACACAATAGTCCCACCCCGACCGACATGCCCCATCTACACTAGTCCCACCCCGACCGACATGCCCCATCTACACAATAGTCCCACCCCGACCGACATGCCCCATCTACACTAGTCCCACCCCAACCGACATGCCCCATCTACACAATAGTCCCACCCTGACCGACATGCCCCATCTACACTAGTCCCACCCCGACCGACATGCCCCATCTACACAATAGTCCCACCCCGACCGACATGCCCCATCTACACTAGTCCCACCCCGACCAACATGCCCCATCTACACTAGTCCCACCCTGACCAACATGCCCCATCTACACTAGTCCCACCCCGACCAACATGCCCCATCTACACTAGTCCCACCCCGACCAACATGCCCCATCTACACTAGTCCCACCCCGACCAACATGCCCCATCTACACTAGTCCCACCCCGACCGACATGCCCCATCTACACTAGTCACACCCCGACCAACATGCCCTATCTACACTATTCCGACCCCGACCAACATGCCCCGTCTACACTAGTCCCACCCCGACCAATGTGCCCTATCTACACTAGTCCCACCTGCCCACGTTTGGCCCATGTCACTCCAAACCTGTCCTATCCAAGTGTATCTTAATAATAATAATAATAATAATAATAATAATAATAATAATAATAATAATAATAATAATATCTTTTATTGTCATTGCACGTCAGTGCAACGAGATTTTGTATGCAGCTCAACCGATGTACAGGAAAAGTAAAATAAATAAATAAATAAATAAATAAGCAAGCTGAGTGATGTGACCATCCGAGGGAGACTGTCCGGGGGGGGGGGGGGGGGGGGGAGGGGGAGGGGGGGATACTCCGTAGGGCTGGTTCAGAGCTGCTATATCTCTTGGAATACAGTTGTTTCTGAGTCTGGAGGTTCGGGCGTAGAAGGCCTTGTAACATCTGCCGGAGGGAGTAGTTCAAACAGTCCGTTACAAGGGTGTGATGAGTCCTTGTGGATGGTGACGGCCTTCCTGGGGCCCCGTGTGTGGTAGATGCCCTCCAAGGCTGGTAGCTCTGTCCCAATGATTCTCTGCACAATCCATCTTAAACGTTGAGGTAGTCCCAGCCTCAACTAGCTCCTCTGGCAGCTCATTCCATACACCCACCTGTGTGGAAAAGTTGCCCCTCAGATAGACATTATTAATGTGAACCATTTGTACACAACTCTGCTGATGTGAGTAATAAATGAATTGATAGATAGTGGTGCAGCGGTAGAGTTGCTGCCTCACAGCACCAGAGACCCGGGTTCCATCCTGAATACGAGTGCTGTCTGTACGGAGTTTGCACGTTCTGCCCGTGACCTGCGTGGGTTTTCTCCGGGTGCTCCAAAGGCCTGCTGGTTTGTAGGTTAAATTGTGTAAAATTGTCCCTAATGTGTGTAGGATGGAGCTAGTGTACGGGGTGATCACTGGTTGGCGATGCCTCGTTGGGCCGAAGAGCCTGTTTCCGTGTAGTATTTCTAAAATCTAAACAACACCCGGTGACTTGGCCTCCGCTGCCCTCTGTGACAATGAATTCCACAGATTCACCACCCTCCGGCTAAAGAAATCCTCCTCATCTCCTTTCTAAAGGCATGGGTGGGAAAGGCAGAGAGGGTGAGTGGCCAGACGTGGGCATGTGGGACTAGCTTCGATAGACATGGCTGTGTGTTTCTGTGCTGTGGGACTGACTGACGGGGCTCAACAGGATAGTAGTTTGATGCTTCAGCCTGCTGCAACCCAGGAGAACTGTGTTCTGGATGCTTCATTAGTTTGTTGTTCTGCACATCGATCGGGAGGCGATGAAATCGCCCGTTCACACGCAGCCGCCAGAGCAAACAGTGTACATACAGTGATGACAAATGGTGTAATCAATGCAATATCCAGTGCAGAACAGTGTACATACAGTGATGACAAATGCTGTAATCAATGCAATATCCAGTGCAGAACAGTGTACATACAGTGATGACAAATGCTGTAATCAATGCAATATCCAGTGCAGAACAGTGTACATACAGTGATGACAAACGCTGTAATCAATGCAATATCCAGTGCAGAACAGTGTACATACAGTGATGACAATCAATGCAATATCCAGTGCAGAACAGTGTACATACAGTGATGACAAACGCTGTAATAAATGTAATATCCAGTGCAGAACAGTGTACATGCAATGATGACAATAAATGTAATATCCAGTGCAGAACAGTGTACAGACAATGATGACTAACGCTGTAATAAATGCAAGATTGTGTTGCAGAAAATCCAGGGTAGCACTGATGAGAGGGGCCGAAGGGCCTGTGTCTGGGCAGGGCAGGGCAACCGCTGACGCTGTCCATGTGGAGTTTGCACGCTTCCCTCTCCGTGATGGACCGGATGCAGGTCGGGGCAGGGGAGGCGAGCTCAGCCTTCCAAGCCTCAATCCAAGCTCAGCCTTCCCATCCTAGCCCTGACGGGCCGAGTGTCACCTCCCGTGCATCGTAGCCCCGACGGGCCAAGTGTCACCTTCCGTGCATCCTATCCCCGACGGGCCGAGTGCCGTCTCCTTCCTTCCGTGCATCCTAGCCCCGATGGGCCGAGTGTCGTCTCCTTCCTCCCCGGACAACAACCGAGGGGTAAAACACAGACAAAACCTCTTCCAACCACCCGAATCCCTCAGGGAATGCCCCTGTCCTGTCTTTGAAATCAAGCCGTCACAAATGTGCACGATATAAACATAGAAAATAGGTGCAGGAGGAGGCTGATCCGTCAGCATTATCCTTGTTTTAATAAATAGACAAAAGCTGATCAAGTTCAAGTTGGAATTTATTGTCACTTGCACCAATTAAGGTCCAGTGATATTTGAGTTACCATACAGCCACACTGAGTAAAAATCAACAAGACACACAGCCACATAAAATAAAATCTAATATAAACATCCACCACAGTGGAATCCACATTCCTCACTGTGATGGAAGGTAATAAAGTTCAATCATCTTCCCCTTTTGTTCACCCGTGCTCGGTCGGGGCTGTTGAAACCTCCACAGTCGCCGCTCACTCACTGCTGACACACAACATAAAAGTCCCTTTAAACTTCCATGATCCAAAGACATCCTCATGAAGAAGGCCTATGCTTGGACAGCTATCCAGCCAGAAGATGCGAAAGCATTGCGGGAGTTTGTGATATTTCTTATAAGTGTGAAAGAAATGACTACCCTCTTAGGCAGACCACATGCAAGAAATGAATGTTAATAGCAATATGAAAATGATCACTCTAAAACTGCCCTATAGACTTAGAGAAACGATAAAGCTGGTCTGTTAGAGGAATATGAGAATGGAGAGGCCATGCTTCCTGATCTGGGGAAGTTTATAGAAAAGGAAGTACGGTTCATGTCAAATTTACACACGCTATGGGAGTATTCAAGATCCTAAACCAATCGCAAATGTCAAAGGTTCTACCTTTACTAAAACAAAAGGAAGATCAGATTCCGCTGTAAATACCTGCAGAAACGAAAGGCCAAAAGGAAGAAGTTACATCTACTGTTAAACCAAGACGGTTCTGCTTGTCATCCAGCGAGAAGAAGACAGAGGAATGACAAAGAGATGGCCCACGAGGGAAGAGAAGGGAAGGGGGGCTGTCGATGACTGGTCAGCTCAGACCTTGTATCTCATCCCAAGAATGGACACCACATTCTTGACAGGGCCAAGGAGAGCTTGTAATAGGAACACTTCTCCATCTGTTTCCCACCACGGATGGTTGACCTGCTGAGTTCTACCGGCACTTTGGGGGGGAATGGACATGTGACGTGTCGGGTCTGGACCCTTCTTTGGACTGATGGAGTCGGGGGAGAAAGCTGGAAAAAAGAGATGGGGTTGGGACAGACTCCGGGACTTGATTAGGAGGGGGAAGTCTCCTTAATTTGGGGTCTGCGTACAAGACAGACTTACGACAGTTCAGAGAGATGACAACCAAACAAGCACAAAGCAAATGCACAATAAACCCACAAAACAATTTCCAAAGTCTCCGTTCGGCTCAATATTTTTGTAGGAATACAGATTTCCTTGGACATGAGCCTGATGGGCTGAACGGCCTCTTCTGCGCTGGGTCATTCATTCTGATCTCTCAGATCTGGGTCAGAATTCAGGGTCTGCAATGCGACAGCTTCGTTTGAATTGTTTGTGACATTTCCTGTAACTTCCCGTGGATTTCTGCAGCTCTGTATCAAACAAGAGCAACAAATATGTTTTAAATAAAGAGTTTATCCTGCAATGATAAACAATAGGCTGGAAGTGATAGGTAAGAGGGAGATTGTAGACAAAGTTGGGAACATTTACATGACCATTTCATGTAAACATAAACACTCATTAGAAGTACGAGGAGTTCTGTAGCCCCATTGAAGGAAGGATGTGAAGGCTTTGGAGAAGATGCAGAAGAGATTTACCAGGATGTCGTCTGCATTGGAGGGGGGAAAATGCAACATTTATGAAGTTTTATGAAGGGTTGTGGTAGAAACTGCTCAGAGAATGGCGTTTACGAGGTTTTTAGATAGTTAGATAGGCTCATTAATATGTAAGAAATGGAGAGGTTTGGATCATGAGCAGGTTTTTAGATTGGCACATTATTTAGATAGGCACATTATTTAGATAGGCACATTATTTAGATAGGCACATTATTTAGATAGGCACATTATTTAGATAGGCACATTATTTAGATAGGCACATTATTTAAATAGGCTCATTAATATGCAGGGAATGGAGAGATTCAGATCATGAGTAGGCAAAAGGAATTAGTTTAAATTAGCATCATGATCAACATCGACATTATGGGCCAAAAGGGCTATTTCTATGGTACCCGGATGTGGCATCGAAGGACAAGAAGTCGAACCAAAGAAGTCGAAGCCAAATAACCAAAAACATACGAAGCGGAAACGCCAATAAACCGAAAGGCCGTTCTGCCGAAAAGTCAAATAATGGACATGATATTACGGGAGGCGAGACTTGTCAGCAATTATTCCAGACCCCACGCGTCCAACACATCACTGGCCGGTGGAGACGGGAGGGTGGGGGTCATTTTCACATACAAGCCATCATCTGACTTTTCAGCAGTGCGGTCAGTGCGGCAGTTGGCGTTTCATCTACGTTTCCATTCGGTTATTTGGCGTTTCAGCTACGTTTCCATTTGGTTATTTGGAGTTTCAGCTTCGTTTCCATTCGGTTATTTGGCGTTTCAGCTTCGTTTCCATTCGGTTATTTGCCGTTTCAGCTTCGTTTCCATTTGGTTATTTGCCGTTTCAGCTTCGTTTCCATTTGGTTATTTGCCGTTTCAGCTTTGTTTCCATTTGGTTATTTGGCGTTTCAGCTACGTTTCCATTTGGTTATTTGCCGTTTCAGCTACGTTTCCATTTGGTTAGTTGCCGTTTCAGCTTCGTTTCCATTCGGTTATTTGCCGTTTCAGCTTCGTTTCCATTCGGGTCGTTGACGTTTCAGCTTTGTTTCCATTCGGTTATTTGGCGTTTCAGCTACGTTTCCATTCGGCTATTTGTCTTCAACTTCTTTGCTTCAGATTCTCATCCTTTGATGCCATGTCCACACACTATTTCTGTGCTGCATTGTTCGATACAAAACACTAAAATACAGATTGTCACCACTCTAATATGTTCTGTGAACAGCCATTTCCTCAATGTCAGAGACAGCCCGCGATTGGTTTCTGTTATATTGAAAAGCTCATGAAATTCTCACCCTGTTCATCCTCCACGAGCAGCAAATTAGTCCAAGAGCAACGGCCAGTTTAATCACCAAGTAGCCCAGAACTATGATGATCCTAATGTCTGTGAAGGACGAAATGTCTAATGATCCTTTGAAGGACAAAATTGACATTTTAATTTCCTTTCTCCACCGTGTTGCATAATTAAATACTCCTGTCTGTGGCGTGACAACCTTCTGAATTAGACACTGGGACACAGTGAGAAATATTTGTGCCACGTCTAAGTCCAGGGTGCCTTTTATTTCGTGTCCATAACATCTGAGTATATCTGTTTGATATTTTCTGCTTCAATACTTTTCGAACAATGTGAATATGTTTTGGCTCTGAATATACACAAAATAGGTTGATTCAATATCTAAACTGATGTCAACCAGGTGTCTACACAAGAGGGCGTGGATACAGATTCACAGCTGAGACTCTGCAGGATCTGAATTCTTACTCTGGGCCGTATTGCCTGAGGAGCTAATAGGGTCATAGAGTGATGCAGTGTGGAAACAAATCTTTCAGCCCAACTTACATGTCCCAGTTACACTAGTCCCACCTCCCCCAAGCTTGGTCCATATCCCTACAAACCTGTTCTATCCATTACCCAATGAGGTGTGAGAGGCATGGCTCATTCACTTGGGTTCATTTAAAGAAATGTCCATTTTACAAAGGTGCAATCTTGCTTCAATGTTAGCCTCATGTATAGGTTTGAAAGATCTGTGTTTCTGTAACATGTAAACACAAAATACTTCATATTTGTTGCTTTATTCATGGATATAGCATTTTGGCAGGCTCCAGTGAAGTTACACCTTGATCAGTAGCATTGGGCATTGATGGAAATATTGGAGACTTTGAGAGAAATTGTTTTATTTACGATTATACATGAAAAAGGGGTGGAAGTTTGCAACCTTCACGTGGTCCGCCCTGTTTCAACTAATGCAATCAACTCGACGTGTCCAAACGGAAGATCAAATAGAACAAGTTGCCCAACAACTTTAGGCTGTGCACACCACACGCAAGAAGAAGAAGATACAGGAAAAAGTATAATTATTACTCCAGCAGTGGTTGAAGGTTGTTATTGGTCCTTGTGAAATCTGCGATTAGAATTTTGTTTGGAAATGCCTCTAATGTCAAGTATTTCACACAGTCAAGGTACAACTATATTCCCCTTTCAAATGTCAGGACATTGAAACTCAATCATGACTCTAAGTATGAAGAACAAACCCTTATCACTTACCACTGGGCTTCTGATACGGGACAAAAAGCCGGGGCAGCTCTTGATCAAACAAAACACATCTCCAGTTCCCTCTGTCTCTCTCAGCTTTCTGAATAACCAGACTCAGTGATTTCTCTTCCACAGTCAGTGTCTTTTCTCCAACACGTTTGCCATCACCATTGATCCAAACCAGTCTCATTGACCCAATGACGTTAGACACAGAGCAGGTCAGGGTAACGGTGTCTCCCTCAGTCACTGCATCAGACGGTTCAGCTGTGACTGTGGAAACAAGCAGGTTGTTTACATTTTAAATAATAAGTTCATCAGTAAACTCAGTGGCAACATTCTGACTCCTACCTTTCACTGTGATTAGATCAATGGTGGGAAATATATTTGATTCCAGAAAACAGATGTAAACTCCGGCATCTTGAAACACAACGGGGACAATCCTCCCAATGCAATCCTTGCCATCGAAGAGTTTCCCTGAGGTCACCAGCCGATTCCTGAGGTTGGTCCCATTGACATTGATGATGATGGGCTGAGATCGTTCTGCAGATGCTATTGCTTTTTGTTGTTGATGGTGATGAGGTGTCCAGGCCCACTGAGCACGGGAATAGCTATCACCATTACTCCCAGAACAAACCAGGTGAAGTTCACTATGATCGGTGCTGGAGCGGTAAAGTGTGTGGGTCGGGACTCCCAGTATGAGTGTGGGCAGCAAGTGCTGGTGACTACACTTTCTATCTGACACTTTGATGTGAGTCCTTTTTCAGTATCTCAGTCTCAGATACTGGAGCATTGATGGCAAGATGAGTCCTGTATCAGTATCCCAGATACTGGAGCATTGATGGCAAGATGAGTCCTGTATCAGTATCTCAGTCTCAGATACTGGAGCATTGATGGCAAGATGAGTCCTGTATCAGTATCCCAGATACTGGAGCATTGATGGCAAGATGAGTCCTGTATCAGTATCTCAGTCTCAGATACTGGAGCATTGATGGCAAGATGAGTCCTGTATCAGTATCTCAGTCTCAGATACTGGAGCATTGATGGCAAGATGAGTCCTGTATCAGTATCTCAGTCTCAGATACTGGAGCATTGATGGCAAGATGAGTCCTGTATCAGTATCTCAGTCTCAGATACTGGAGCATTGATGGCAAGGTGAGTCCTGTATCTGTATCTCAGTCTCAGATACTGGAGCATTGATGGCAAGATGAGTCCTGTATCTCAGTCTACTGGAGCATTGATGGCAATATGAGTCCTGTATCAGTATCTCAGTCTCAGATACAGGAGCATTGATGGCAAGATGAGTCCTGTATCAGTATCCCAGTCTCAGATACTGGAGCATTGATGGCAAGATAAACTGACAAAATACTTTACTGAACAATGGTCACAGAAAGACATCACCCTCCTGTGCTGTGTGTCTGTCACACAGAGACAAGCAGGCAGCTGCTCCACACAGAGACTTTCTGGAAACTTCTCCCTGATCATTGCAGCATTTTATACTGGAGAGCAGTTGGTCACTGCCACAGTTCTTCACGGAGCACGCATATAATATTACAAGAAGCACCATGATACAACTGTCTACTTGATACCCAATGGGAGGTGTACACACTCACCGTTGTTTACAGTAAAATCTCCCATACTTGTGTGAAGAATGTTTCCGTTTTCCTGCACTTCACACACATACAGCCTCCCATGCACTGCCACAGTTCTTCAAGGAGCGCACACATATAATATTACAAGAAGCACCGTGAATCAAGTGTCTACTTCTCAATTTGAGAAGGAGAAGGTTAAATCGGAAGTGTCAGTAATGCAGTTGAACAAAGGGGACTATGAAGGCATGAGAGGGGAGCTGACCAAGGTAGACTGGAAAGGGATCCTAGCAGGAATGACGGTGGAACAGCAATGGCAGGAATTTATGGGCATAATCCGGAAGACGCAGGATCATTTCATTCCAAAAAGGAAGAAAGATTCTAAGGTGAGTAGGAGGCAACCGTGGCTGACAAGAGAAGTTAGGGATAGAATAAAACTAAAAGAAAAGATGTATAACACAGCAAAGAGTAGCCGGAAGCCATAGCGTTGGGAAACTTTCATAGGACAACAGAAGGAAACAAAATGGGCAACATGGGCTGAAAAGATGAAGTACGAAGGGAAGCTGGCCAGGAATATAAAGAAGGACAGTAAAAGCTTCTTTAGATATGTTAAGGGAAAAAGAGTAGCAAAGTCAAATGTGGGTCACTTGAAGGCAGACACGGTGAAATTATTATGGGCAACATGTTAATAGCAGAAGAGTTGAACAGGTACTTCGGATCTGTCTTCACTAAGGAACACACAAACAATGTACTGGAGGACAGAGGATCTAAGGGGGTAGAGGAACTGAAAGAAATTTGCATTAGGCGACAAATGGTATTAACCATATAACCATATAACAATTACAGCACGGAAACAGGCCATCTCGACCCCTTCTAGTCCGTGCCGAACACATAATCTCCCCTAGTCCCATATACCTGCGCTCAGACCATAACCCTCCATTCCCTTCCCGTCCATATAACTATCCAATTTATTTTTAAATGATAAAAGCGAACCTGCCTCCACCACCTTCACTGGAAGCTCATTCCACACAGCTACCACTCTCTGAGTAAAGAAGTTCCCCCTCATGTTACCCCTATACTTCAGTCCCTTAATTCTCAAGTCATGTCCCCTTGTTTTAATCTTCCCTACTCTCAGTGGGAAAAGCTTTTCCACGTCAACTCTGTCTATCCCTCTTATCATTTTAAAAACCTCTATCAAGTCCCCCCTTAACCTTCTGCGCTCCAAAGAATAAAGCCCTAACTTGTTCAACCTTTCTCTGTAACTTAGTTGCTAAAACCCAGGCAACATTCTAGTAAATCTCCTCTGTACTCTCTCCATTTTGTTGACATCCTTCCTATAATTAGGCGACCAAAATTGTACACCATACTCCAGAATTGGCCTCACCAATGCCTTGTACAATTTTAACAAGTATTGGGTCGGGTAATGGGACTGAAGGATGATAAATCACCTGGACCTGATGGTCTGCATCCCAGGGTCCTCAGGGAGGTGGCTCTAGAAATAGTGGATGCATTGGTGATCATTTTACAATGTTCAATAGATTCACGATCAGTTCCTGTGGAGTCAAGGGATATGGGGAGAAGGCAGGCACGGGTTATTGATTGGGGACGATCAGCCATGATCACATTGAATGGCGGTGCTGGCTCGAAGGACCGAATGGCCTCCTCCTGCACCTATTGTCTATGTTTCTATATCCAATGGGAAGTGTTTGCACTCACTGGTGTTTACAGTAAAATCTCCGTTACTTGTGTGAAGAATGTTTCCGTTTTCCCGCACTTCATACACATACAGCTTCCCATCCTCCACTGTAACGTGTTGAACCATCAGATAGACCGTGTTATCCAGGCGGATCTGATCAGTGTTGCTCCTGTTCTGCTAGGATGAGTCCATGGGTCTCCAGTGAAGACTGACTGTATCTGACAGTCTGGAGATGGTGCAGCTGAGTGTGACGTCACTGCCCAGCTAAGGCCTCTGTGGACTTGCCTCAACTGTGAAAAACAGATCAATGAGATTCAGAGTGAGTAGTGGTTTGTACAAGTCAAGTCCCAGATAGGACAATGACATTCTTGCTTGCTGCAACACAACAGAATATTGTAGGCATAAATACAGAACAGAACAGTGTGTCCATATAACATAGAATATTTATACATATACACACATAAAGAAACAGATAGAGTACAATAAGCTGTTATAATTCAGAGGTTGTTTGAAGTTGTGTTTAATAGTCTGATGGCTGTGGGGAAGATGCTGTTCCTGAACCTAGACGTTGCAGATTTCAGGCTCCTGTACCTTCTACCTGATGGCAGTGGAGAGATGAGTGTGTGGCCAGGATGGTGTGGGTCTTTGATGATGCTGCCAGCCTTTTTGAGGCAGCGACTGCGATAAATCCCCTCGATGGTAGGGAGGTCAGAGCCGATGTTGGACTGGGCAGTGTTTACAACTTTCTGCAGCCTTTCCCGCTCCTGGACGCTCAGGTTGCCTAACCAAGCCACGATGCAACCAGTCAGCATGCTCTCTACTGTGCACCTGTAGAAGTTCGAGAGAGTCCTCCGTGACAAACCAACTCTCCGTAATCTTCTCAGGAAGTAGAGGCGCTGATGTACTTTCTTTATAATTGCCTCAGTGTTCTGGGACCAGGAGAGATCTTTGGAAATATGCACGCCCAGGAATTTGAACAACGCTACTCACCGTGGGACTGCAGGTGGAACCGGAAACATACAGGCGTTGTTGTATTTACACATGCTCTGTTTCAAATATTCACAAACTGTTGAAAATGCATCTATTTCCACTCCTTCTAGGTGTATCTGATTGGTCCCAAGAGGTGAACTCTATGACAGAGCCCATGTTCCACAGGTGATGGATGAACTTCCATCCACCTGGTCACAGGGTAACATTAAGTAGCAGTGTCACCCCGGGACCACTGCACGGACACATTGGTTCCATACCACCTTGCTTGCCGCGATCACCTTACCGTGTGCCGGCAAGAAGACCATGGTATTCGCTGCGGCTAGATTCATTGATTTGCTGCTCCCAGTGAAGTCATCAAACTATTATCACCCATCTCTGCTGATCATTACAGAATCAATGAACAAAATCATTTCCCCAGTTGTTTGACTTTTCACCGGGTGGAAGAAGTCTCACAATTCCCGCCATCTCTCATCATTCATCGGGAGCCGGCCGTGGAGGGGGGGGGGGGGGGTTACTGTCAGGTCTCGGGTTTGATCTAGTTTCTGTTTCTTATTGTTTTTTAGTATTAGAGTGTGCATTCTTGTTTTATTTTGGTGTCTCACATCTCCTCTTGTTTCAGGTCCCATTTCCTGTCAGGTCGTTTACCCTCATGTGATTGTTGGCCCCGCCCTGATGTGTTTCACCTGTGTCTCGTTATCCCCTGCTAGTCTGTATTTAAGCCCTTTGTGTTTTAGTTCTCATTGCCAGTTCGTCGTGTATGATACTTGGTATCACCTGGTTCCAGCTCTAGAAATCTTGTGACCTCGACCATTGCCTGTTTTTCGACTTCTGTTTTTGCCTGCTCCTAGATTGTACTGTTGCCTCTGTTTTGCTTACCTGTGTACCGACTTGGACTGATTAAACTCTGAAGACTGATCTGCCCTGTGTCTGAGCCTGCATTTGTGTCCTCCTCCTTGTTCAGTTCTGATATTACGAACTGGCCAACAATGGACTCAGCGGGCTCTGATCATTTTCGTGCAGCGCTCCAGAAGCAAGAGGAGCGCATCTCGCATTACGGGGGTCAACTCACCTCGATCGTCGCCGGGTTCCGGGACCTTGGCGAGCGTCAGCAGGGGTTCCAGGCGGACATCGGTTCACAGGTGAACGCTTTAAGTTCTCGGTTTGAACACCTGGTTACTCGGCTGAATTCTTTGTTTCCTGCTGCGGCTCCCGTGCCTGCCGAGTCCGTTTCCATGTCTGTGTCTGCAGGAGCTCCGATGGCCACGGCTGCCACAGCGTCTCCATTCGTCCACCTGGCAAGACCGGAACACTTCTTGGGGGAATCGGAGAAGTGTAGACCTTTTTTGATTCAGTGTGGACTTCATTTCGAACTTCAAGCGGCTTCCTTTCCATCAGAACGCTCAAGGGTAGCCTTTATCATCATGCACCTGTCGGGCAGAGCGGAGGCTTGGGGCACGGCGGAATGGTCTCGGAGTTCTCCTGTTTGCCAGACGTCGGTCCTGTTCATGGAAGCTCTGTCCCGCATGTTTGATCACTCCAATCCTGGCCGAGAGGCTTCACAGAACCTGGTCTCCATGAAACAAGGTAATCGCTCAGTTATGGATTTTGCTATTGACTTTCGAACTGTTGCTGCTAAGAGTGGATGGAATGAGGCTGCTTTGTTGGATGCTTTTCGCAATGGATTATCTGAAGCTATCAAAGATCAATTGGCTCCACTAACCCTGCCTTCCGACTTCGAGTCTATGATTTCGCTGGCTGTCCAGATTGACACTAGGCTCGGAGAAATAGAGCGAGAGAGGGGATCGGCGGCAGTTCGCTCCTCCTCCCAGCCGTGGCGGCAGCGTCGCCCTTCGCCTTCCGGTCGGGACTTGTTCCCTCTCGGCCGGTCCAGTCAGCCTACAGCGCCACCTGTCTCTTCAGAGGAGCCCATGCAGGTGGGACGAGCCAAACTCAGCCTGGAGGAACGGCAGCTGAACGGCAAGGGAAATGAGGTGTTTTTACTGTGGTGAACTGGGACATTTGTTGAACAGCTGTTCAGTAAAAGACAAGGCTTACCAATGAAGGAGAGGACATTGGTGAGTTGTACCACTCCTATGGGCCGTTCCTCTCATCCACTCACGACGGTACAATTGTTGGTGCATTCCCAGTGGCACTCCCTGCAGGCTTTGGTTGATTCTGGGGCAGATGAGAACTTCATGGACATTCGCTTGGCTGATGAATTGGAGCTGGAACGTGAACAGCTTCGAGATCCTCTGGAGGCTAGTGCACTGGATGGGCGCCTACTGTACAGGGTAACTCACCAAACTCAACCTGTTCAACTCATCGTGGCAGGTAATCACCTTGAGACCATCAGTTTTCACCTCCTCGACTGTCCTCTTCATCCTCTGGTGTTGGGGCTCCCTTTGTTGTCTTATTATAATCCTCACATGAACTGGGGTACTGGGGAAATAATTTCTTGGGGGAATAACTGTAAACTCATCTATCTGCATGATTCTTCACCTGCGTCTATGAAGGATCCATCAAGGAGCAGTTTGCTGGGATCTTCCAGGACCACCCTCCAGCAGCCTTCCCGTTCAAGGGAGGAGGATTTTCCAGATATCTCCAAGGTTCCCTCATGTTATCTAGACTTAAAGGAGGTGTTCAACAAGGCCAAGGCCACATCTCTTCCGCCGCATAGACCGTACGACTGCTGCATCGACCTTCTGCCAGGTACAGCGCCTCCTAAGGGTCGTCTCTATTCATTGTCTTCACCTGAGCGGCTCGCCATGGAGAAACACATTGACGATGCCCTTGCTGCTGGGATCATCAGACCTTCCTCTTCACCTGCAGGAGCTGGATTCTTCTTTGTGGATAAGAAGGATGGAACACTTCGACCCTGCATTGACTACAGAGGACTCAATGACATTACTGTTAAAAACAGGTACCCTCTTCCTCTTATCTCCTCTGCATTTAAACTGTTAAAAGACGCTAAGGTATTCACCAAGTTAGATCTTAGAAATGCTGCTTATCTGGTGAGGATAAGGGAGGGGGATGAATGGAAAACTGCGTTTAACACACCCAGTGGTCATTATGAATATCTGGTCATGCCGTTTGGTCTTACTAATGCTCCAGCAGTTTTTCAAGGAATGGTTAATGATGTATTTCGGGACATGCTGAACAGATTTGTGTTTGTGTACCTTGATGACATTGTGATTTTTTCTCCAGACGAGACTTCCCATGTGCAGCATGTACACCAGGTGCTGGAACGTTTGCTCCTGAATGATCTGTTTGTGAAAGCTGACAAATGTGAATTTCATGCTAACACTGTTCAATTCCTTGGTTATGTTGTATCACCTGCTGGTATACAGATGGACCCGTGCAAGGTCAGTGCTGTGGCCACCTGGCCTACACCCTCCAGTTGTAAGCGACTTCAGGGGTTCCTTGGGTTTGTTAATTTTTATAGGAAGTTTATCCGGAACTTTAGTGTCACTGCTGCACCATTCCATGCTCTTACCTCACCCCACGTGCCTTTCTCTTGGTCCCCTCAAGCAGAAACTGCATTTATGAGACTCAAGAGGAGCTTCTCCTCAGCCCCCATCCTGGTTCACCCTGACCCATCACTCCAGTTCATGGTTGAAGTGGACGCCTCGGGTGTGGGCATCGGGGCCGTACTCTCCCAGAAATCCTCCACAGATGGACGACTGCATCCCTGCGCTCTCCTCTCAAGAAAGCTTTCTCCTGCTGAGAGAAATTACCATGTGGGTAACCGTGAACTGTTAGCGGTTAAAACAGCCTTGGAGGAATGGAGACACTGGTTGGAGGGCACAGAGCAGCCGTTTCTAGTTTGGACAGACCACAAGAACCTGGAATACATCAAGTCAGCCAAACGCCTCAACTCGCGCCAAGCAAGGTGGGCTCTCTTCTTTAATCGATTTGATATTGTACTGTCTTACCGCCCTGGTGCCAGGAATGGCAAACCTGATGCTCTCTCCAGACAGTTTGATCCTGACCCGGCCCCTAAGGTTTCAACTCCCATTCTGCCTGCTTCCTGTTTTGTTGGGGCAGTTACTTGGGAGATTGAGAAGAGAGTTTCCGAGGCAACTGCTGGTGTTCAGTCTCCGCTAGGGTGTCCTTGTAATCGTCTGTTTGTTCCCGAGTCTCTTCGCTCACAGGTGATTCACTGGGCTCATACGTCTCAGATCTCCTGTCATCCCGGTGTCCGCCGAACCCTGTTTGTGGCCAAACAAAGGTTGTGGTGGCCTTCCATGGAGAGGGGGATTAAGGAATACGTCGCCGCCTGCAGTATTTGTGCTCGGAACAAGACCTCATGTCGGGCCGCCTTTAGCCTCCTGAATCCGCTGCCTGTCCCTTCATGCCCCTGGTCAGACATCTCAATGGACTTTGTTACGGGCTTGCCCTCTTCTGAAGGCAACATCACAGTCGTGACTGTAGTGGAGAGATTTTCTAAGATGGTCAATTTCATTCCGTTGCACAAGCTTCCCTCCGCCAAGAAAACGGCAGGGGTCATGCTGTCTCATGTTTTTCGAATTCATGGATTTCCCAGGGACATTGTGTCTGACCGGGGGCCTCAGTTCGTGTCCAGGTTTTGGAAGGAGTTTTGTTCTCTGTTGGATGACACGGTCAGCCTTGCATCTGGTTATCACCCGGAATCCAATGGACAGACTGAACGCCTTAACCAGGAATTGGATACAGGACTACGGTGCTTGGTGGCACAGAACCCTTCAACTTGGAGCAAACACCTTATTTGGGTGTAGTATGCACACAACACACTTCCTTGCTCACCCTCTTGTCTCTCTCCATTCCAGTGTGCCTATGGTTATCAACCACCATTGTTCCCTGCTGTGGAGAAGGAGTCCAGTGTGCCCTCCACTCAGGCTCTCATCCGTCGCTGTCACAAGGTTTGGAATGGGGCTCGTCAGATGCTGTTACGCAGTTCTACGCGTTACAAGAGGATGGCTGATCGTGGAAGAACGCCGGCTCCAGTATACTCGCCTGGCCAAAAGGTGTGGCTCTCCACTCGAGACTTACCTCTGAGGGTGGAATCCCGGAAACTGGCTCCCCGTTTTGTTGGTCCTTTCCCCATATCGAAGGTGATCAATCCTGTGGCGGTTCATCTCAAACTCCCCCGTGCCATGAGGGTCCACCCTACTTTCCATGTCTCCCGACTGAAGCCATTTAAGGAAAGTCCTCTGGTCCCTGCCTCCATACCCCCCCCCCCCCCGGTTCCTTGATGGGGGTCCAGTGTTTACAGTCAGCCGGTTGCTGGGGATGCACCGGCGTGGTCGTGGTTGTCAGTATCTCGTGGATTGGGAGGGTTATGGACCTGAGGAGCGGTCTTGGGTGCCGGCTCGCAACATATGCGACCCGGAACTTATCAGGGAATATCGGCGCCAACATCCTGAAGATCCTGGGCCGTCGGGAGCCGGCCGTGGGGGGGGTACTGTCAGGTCTCGCGTTTGATGTAGTTTCTGTTTCTTATTATTTTTTTAGTATTAGAGTGTGCATTCTTGTTTTATTTTGGTGTCTCACATCTCCTCTTGTTTCAGGTCCCATTTCCTGTCAGGTCGTTTACCCACATATGATTATTGGCCCCGCCCTGATGTGTTTCACCTGTGTCTCGTTATCCCCTGCTAGTCTGTATTTAAGCCCTTTGTGTTTTAGTTCTCATTGCCAGTTCGTTGTGTATGCTACTTGGTATCACCTCGTTCCAGCTCTAGAAATCTTGTGACCTCGACCATTGCCTGTTTTTCGACCTCTGTTTTTTGCCTGCTCCTAGATTGTACTGTTGCCTCTGTTTTGCTTACCTGTGTACCGACTTGGACCGATTAAACTCTGAAGACTGATCTGCCCTGTGTCTGAGCCTGCATTTGTGTCCTCCTCCTTGTTCAGTTCTGATATAGATAGATAGATAGATAGATAGATAGATAGATAGATAGATAGATGCAGGAGTAGGCCATTCAGCCCTTTGAGCCAGCACCGCCATTCAATGTGATCATGGCTGATCATCCCCAATCAGTACCCTGTTCCTGCCTTCTCCCCATATCCCCTGACTCCGCTATCTTTAAGAGCCCTATCTAGCTCTCTCTTGAAAGCATCCAGAGAACCGGCCTCCACCGCCCTCTGAGGCAGAGAATTCCAGACTCACAACTCTGTGTGAAAAAGTGTTTCCTCGTCTCCATTCTAAATAGCTTACCCCTTATTCTGTGGCCATTTAGAACGGAGACAAGGAACTTTTTCTAGCAGATCGTGGTAAGTCTGTGGAATTCTCTGCCTCAGAGGACGGTGGAGGCCGGTTCTCTGGATGCTTTCAAGAGAGAGCTAGATAGGGCTCTTAAAGATAGTGGAATCAGGGGATATGGGGAGAAGGCAGGAACTGATTGGGGATGATCAGCCATGATCATATTGAATGGCGGTGCTGGCTCAAAGGTCCGATGGCCTACTCCTGCACCTATTGTCTGTTGTCTATTGTAACCGGAGAACCCGGGTCTCTGGCGCTGTAGGGCAGCAGCTCTACCGGTGCACCACCGTGCCATTCCCTTTTACTCTCTGTGGAGAGGAAATAAACGCCCTGCAAGCGACTTTATGCTTCTCATTGAAGGAAAATTCACTGGGAACAATGCTGAGCCCTGCGCACAAACCCATTCTGTGTTTAAGGTCATGTCTGAAGCTGCCTTTAGAAATGTTTAGAACAAAGGAATAGATATGGATGAAAAGGGAAAGGAAAGGAAGGGGATTGGGCAATTATACGTGTCAATGTACCCAGTGATTTGGTGTGCATTGTGTCCCATCTCCCCCTGTGTTGTTCCCATGCCTGTGGGCAGGGATGTCTGCCACAGACACCAACATGTACGCGCTCCTCTCTTACGCCGCTTCCAAGCGTTTACTGAAAGGAACGTCTGCTTGACAACTTCTTGGAGCCGTGAACCAAGTGTGTGAGTGGAGAACAGGGCTACACACGGGGATTTAAATTACAACTCGTCTCTCCTTGCTGCCCGTCAACGGAACAATTGTAATTGTGGAGCGAGGGAGCGGGTGGGAGAACGATGGGCAGGCCTTGGATCAGCTTCAGCTCACATCTATCAAAGCTATTACACGGCACGGTGGCGCAGCGGTAGAGTTGCTGCCTCACAGCGCCAAGAGGCCCGTGTTCCATCCCGACTACAGGTGCCGTCTGTACGTTCTCCCCGTGAAACATATAAGATTATTAAGGGCTTGGTTACAAGGTTAATTCCCGGGATGGCGGGACTGACATATGCTGAGAGAATGGAGCAGCTGGGCTTGTACACTCTGGAGTTTAGAAGGATGAGAGGGAATCTCATTGAAACATATAAGATTATTAAGAGCTTGGACACGCTAGAGGCAGGAAACATGTTCCGGATGTTGAGGGAGTCCAGAACCAGGGGCCACAGTTTAAGACTAAGGGGTAAGCCATTTAGAACGCAGACGAGGAAACACTTTTTCACACAGAGAGTTGTGAGTCTGTGGCATTCTCTGCCTCAGAGGGCGGTGGAGGCCGGTTCTCTGGATGCTTTCAAGAGAGCTAGATAGGGCTCTTAAAGATAGCGGAGTCAGGGGATATGGGGAGAAGGCAGGAACGGGGTACTAATTGGGGATCATCAGCCATGATCACATTGAATGGCGGTGCTGGGTCGAAGGGCCGAATGGCCTACTCCTGCACCTATTGTCTATTGTCTGTTGACCTGTGTGGGTTTTCTCCGGGTGCTCCGGTTTCTTCCCACACTCCAAAGACGTACAGGTTTGTAGATTAATTGGCTTCTGTATAAATGTAAAATTGTCCCTAAGTGTGCGTAGGGACCCTCAGTTACCCTTGATTCCCCTACTTTGGGCAAGAGAATCTGTGCGTCTATCCGATCTATTCTTCACATCATTTTATACACCTCTATAAGATCACCCCTCATCCTCCTGCACTCCAGGGAATAGAGACCCAGCCTACTCAACCTCTCCCTGTAGCCCACACCCTCAAATCCTGGCAACATCCTCGTAAATGTATTGTGTGGAGTCTTGTGTGCAGTTTTGGTCTCCTAATTTGAGGAAGGACATCCTTGTGATTGAGGCAGTGCAGCGTAGGTTCACGAGATTGATCCCTGGGATGGTGGGACTGTCATATGAGGAAAGATTGAAAAGACTAGGCTTGTATTCACTGGAGTTTAGAAGGATGAGAGGGTGGGGGGCCCTTAGAAACATATAAAATTATAAAAGAACAGGACAAGCTAGATGCAGGAAAAATGTTCCCAATGTTGGGCGAGTCCAGAACCAGGGGCCACAGTCTAAGAATAAAGGGGAGGCCATTTAAGACTGAGATGAGAAAAAACTTTTTCACCCAGAGAGTTGTGAATCTGTGGAATTCTCTGCTGCAGAAGGCAGTGGAGGCCAATTCACTGGATGAATTTAAGAGAGAGTTAGATTGAGCTCTTATAGATTGGGGCTAGTGGAATCAAGGGATATGGGGAGAAGGCAGGTACGGGTTATTGATAGGGGACGATCAGCCATGATCACAATGAATGGCGGTGCAGGCTCGAAGGTCCGAATGGCCTCCTCCTGCACCTATTTTCACTGTTTCTATGTTTCAAAATCTTCTATGTAACCTTTCCAAAATAGAAACATAGAAATAGCAGGTGTAGGCCATTCGGCCCTTCGAGCCAGCACCGCCATTCAATGTGATCATGGCTGATCATCCAAAATCAGTACCCTGTTCCTGCCTTCTCCCCATATCCCTTGATTCCGTCATGGTGGGATGGTTCTCAGAACTGAACGCAATATTCTAAATGAGGCCTCACCAACATCTTGTACACCTGTGACCTGACCTGCCAGCTTCTATACTCATATACTTGTGCTTCAACACCAGGATAAGCATGCAACCGAGAAAACCACTGTGAATGTGGTATCTAAACTACCATTATACACTTAAGCCCCTGTCCCACTTGTACGACCTAATTGGCGTCCTCTGCCGAGTTTGCCCTTGACTCATACTCACAGCATGGTCGACACGAGGTCTTAGGAGGTCTTCGTAACTCTTCCTCATGCTCGTGAGTGGTCTCCGCATACTCGTGGCCTTAAGTAGGTCGCGGCGTTTTTTCAAACCTGATAAAAAAATGTCCACGAGTAAAAAAAAGGTCGGTATGGAAAAAATCGATACTTTTTACTCGTAGGTAGGTCATAGTAGGTTGTGAAGCTCGTTGTAGGAGGTCGTAGACATAGTCGCAGGAGGTCTTTTACTTTGGCGAGTCATTACAACCGTGACATTTTTTTCAACTCGTCTATATGTCTTCTAAACTCGTGGATTAGGTAATCCAAGTGGGACAGGCCCTTTATGCATGATAATATTCGTAGAGTTATAACCATACAGCATGGAAAAAGGCTCTTCGGCCCAACTTGCCCACACCGACCAACATACCATATAACCATATAACAATTACAGCACGGAAACAGGCCATCTCGACCCTTCTAGTCCGTGCCGAACACGTATTCTCCCCTAGTCCCATATACCTGCGTTCAGACCATAACCCTCCATTCCTTTCCCGTCCATATAACTATCCAATTTATTTTTAAATGATAAAAACAAACCTGCCTCCACCACCTTCACTGGAAGCTCATTCCACACAGCCACCACTCTCTGAGTAAAGAAGTTCCCCCTCATGTTACCCCTAAACTTCTGTCCCTTAATTCTCAAGTCATGTCCCCTGTTTGAATCTTCCCTACTCTCAGTGGGAAAGCTTATCCACGTCAACTCTGTCTATCCCTCTCATCATTTTAAAGACCTCTATCAAGTCCCCCCTTAACCTTCTGCGCTCCAAAGAATAAAGCCCTAACTTGTTCAACCTTGCTCTGTAACTTAGTTGCTGAAACCCAGGCAACATTCTAGTAAATCTCCTCTGTACTCTCTACAATACCCTATCTACCCTATCTACATTAGTCCCATCTGCCCGCGTTTGGCCCATATCCCTCTAAACCTGTCCTATCCATGTAATCTCAAACACGACGATCACTTGGATTATGGAGGGTAGACGTACAGAGTCTCTTGCCCGGAGTAGGAGAAACACGAACCAGATGACATAGGATTAGGGTTAGAGGGGAAAGATTTAATAGGAATCTGAGGAGCAACTTTTTCACTCAGAGGATGGTGTGTGTATGGAACAAGATGCCCGAGGTGATAGTTGAGGCAGGTTATATAACCAATTTAAAAGATATTTAAGGTAGACAAAATGCTGGAAAAACTCAGCGGGTGGGGCAGCATCTATGGAGCGAAGGAATAGGTGATGTTTCGGGTCGAGACACTTTGTCAGACTGATGTGGGGGTGGGGGGGGGGGGGGGAAGAAAGGAAGAGGTGGCACAGAGGAGGACAGATACATGGATAGGGCCTGTTCTGTGATGTACACGTCACTAATACTTGGCATGGATGGAGTGGGAGTGGAGAGGATGTTTCCACTAGTGGGAGAGTCTAGGACTAGAGGGCATAGCTTCAGAATAAAAGGATGTACTTTTACAAAAGGAGATGAAAAGGAAGTTCTTTAGTCAGAAGGTGGTGAATCTGTAGAATTAATTGCCACAGAGTTAATCCAGCACTCTGTGAAATGTCACCTATCCATGTTCTCCACAGATGCTGCCTGACCCGCTGAGTTACTCCAGCAGTCTGTGTCTATCTACAGTGCAGGACTGGCCAGTATATGATGAGCAACAGATGTCTACATCACCCCCTGCAAAGCAGATCTTATTTTTAATTAATTGGAAATAGAGTTTTTTCTGAGCTGTGTCATGGAAAAGCAAACGGCAGCTCTACCAAGGAAGGATCTGTGTCCCAGACAAAAATCCAGCTGTTCCAGCTGCTTAAATAGCGACTCTATAGGATGACGTCTGAGTTTCTGATCAATTACTGGACTTTTTAGAACAAGATAGCTTTGGAAAGACACAGAGTGCTGGAGTAACTCAGCGGGTCAGGCAGCATCTGCGGAGAACATGGATAGGTGACGTTTCACAGAGTGCTGGAGTAACTCAGCGGGTCAGGCAGCATCTGTGGGGAACATGGATAGGTGACGTTTCACAGAGTGCTGGAGTAACTCAGCGGGTCAGGCAGCATCTGTGGGGAACATGGATAGGTGATGTTTTGGGGTGGGACCCTTATCGTAGAGTCATAGAGTGATACAGTGTGGAAACAGGCCCTTCGGCCCAACTTGAGTTTGGAGTTTGTACGTTTCTCCCCGTGACCTGCGTGGGTTTTCTCCGGGTGCTCCGGTTGCCTCCCACACTCCAAAGACGTGCAGGTTTGTAGGTTAATTGGCTTTGGTAAAATTGCAACTTGTCCCTGGTTTACAAGAATGATCCCAGGAATGAGTGGGTTAACATATGATGAGCGTTTGACGGCACTGGGCCTGTACTCGCTGGAGTTTAGAAGAATGAGGAGGGGGCCTCATTGAAACATTACAGAATAGTGAAAGGCTTGGATAGAGTGGACGTGGAGAGGATGTTTCCACTAGTGGGAGAGTCTAGGACTAGAGGTCACAGCCTCAGAATTAAAGGACGTTCTTTTAGGAAGGAGATGAGGAGGAATTTCTTTAGTCAGAGGGTGGTGAATCTGTGGAGGCCACAAGTCAGTGGATATGTTTAAAGCAGAGATAGATAGATTCTTGATTTGTGCGGGTGTCCGGGGTTATGGGGAGAAGGCAGGAGAATGGGGTTATGAGGGAGAGATAGATCAGCCATGATTGAATGGCGGAGTAGACTTGATGGGCCGAATGGCCTAATTCTGCTTCTATCACATATAGCCTTGAGACCTAGTGTGAGTGGGATAGTGTCAATGTGCAGGGATCACTGGTCAGTGCAGATTCGGTGGGCCGAAGGGCCGGTTTCCGCGCTGTATCTCTCTAAACCTATTGAATCCAGGTGAGGCATGTACCTGTGTATGAAGGCAATTCACAGTCGGTCTTGCAGCGTGTAGGATGAAATGTGATGCCCCTGTCCCACTTAGGAAACCTGAACGGAAACCTCTGGAGACTTTGCGCCCCTCCCAAGGTTTCCGTGCGGTTCCCGGAGGTTGCAGGTAGTGGAAGCAGGTAGGGAGACTGACAAAAACCTCCGGGAACTGCATGGAAACCTTGGGTGGGGCGCAAAGTCTCCTGAGGTTTCCGTTCAGGTTTCCTAAGTGGGACAGGGGCATAACACATTATATTCTGGGACCGGCATCTAAAAAGTCAACAGAAAGATGTACATTTTTCTCAGCCTCAATTAGGAAGTGAAGTGGCTGTGTGGCGTGATTGCAATCAGAGGCTGCATTCAGCGGTTCACAGCGCATGCTTTTGCTGAGTGGTTTTAAAGAAAGCAGCGATGTGCCCTAATTAATTTCTGGGAAACATTTACTACAGAAAGGCAGAAAGACTTGCGTCACCCGGGAACTGCGGGCAATTGAGGAATATATTTTCGGTGGGCGGCGCGACTCTCGTCAGCAGCGGCGCGACTCTCGTCAGCAGCGGCCTCTGCAGTCTCTCCGCGGTTTATTATTTTTTGTCTGTGTTTTAATGTAGTTTTTGTTTTTTGTTGTTGGGGTGTGTGTGTGTGTGGGGGGGTGGGGGTGGGGTGGGAGGGGGGGAAACTTTTTAAATCTCTCCCTGCACTGGAGACCCGACCTTTTTCGTCGGGTTTCCGTTGTCGTTGGGGCTGCAACGAGGAGCGGCCTCCAACAGGAAGAAGCCGGGGACTCTGGTGCTACGACTCACCGTCGCCGTCGCGGGGCTGGCCGAGTCCGGAGCGGGTGGAGCGGTGGAGGAGCGCTGATGCTGCTGCTGCTGCTGCTGCTGCTGCTACCGGAGAGTTGGAGGCTCCAACGGCAGGTCTGTGGACGGTGGCACCGGGAGCCCGCGGCTCCCTGGAGGGAGACCGCTTTTCAGGGCTCTCGCAACGGCGACTTCCCCCGCCCGAGTTGCGGGGTTGAAGAGTTCCTGGAGCGGGGCCTTTACGGCACCACCCCGCGAGGCTTGGAATGGCCTCGGGACTCTGCGAGCGCACGCCGGGGGCTCTAACATCAAGACCCGGTGTGCGACCTCGCATCACCCGGCGTGGCTTTAATGGCCGCGGGACAATCGCCATCGCCAGCCGGGGCTTTGACTTTGACTCTGACATCGTGGGGGGGGAGAGTGCAGTGGAGAGATAAGTGTTTTTGGCCTTCCATCACAATGATGTGATGGATGTTTATGTAAATTATGTTGTGTTGTTGTGTCTTGGGTCTATGTGTTTGTAATGTATGGCTGCAGAAACGGCATTTCGTTTGGAGCTCAAGGGGTCCAAATGACAATTAAATGTATCTTGTATCTTGTATCTTGTATCTTGTATATTTTCTAGAAATGAGGGATAATCAAATGAGAAAACTACTTAGTAAATTCAGGCTGATGTGAATAGCAAATCACAGTCAAGGGAACAAAGTTTTTAATTTTGCATCTTGCACCTCTAATGGACAACTTCTCATTAACACATCAGCTTTTAGTTTACATTAGTTTGCCGAACGCACTATGGGAACTACACTCGCCCCCCTGCAGGACCTATACACCAGGAGGTGCAGATCCAGAGCCAACAACATTATGGGGGACCCCTACCACCCCAGCAACGGACTGTTCCAGCTGCTACGGTCAGGCAAACGCCTCCGCTGTCATGCAGTGAAAACAGAGAGAATGAGACGGAGTTTCTTCCCAGAGGCCATCAGGACTGTAAAATCTTACCTCACCAGGGACTCATTTACATTGTTCAACAAGGAACTGCAGATGCTGGAGGTAGACAAAACTGATACAAAGGTAGACAACAATCAGATGAAGAGCCTTGACCCGAAATGTTGCCTATTTCCTTCTCCATAGATGCTGCCTCACCCGCTGAGTTTCTCCAGGGACTAATTTACTGTTGTGATGTGTCTTTTTATTTTTCTAAAATGTAAAATGATCCCTGGGATGGCGGGACTGTCACATGAGGAAAGATTGAAAAGACTAGACTTGTATTCATTGGAGTTTAGAAGGATGAGGGGGGGGGGAACTTATAGAAACGTATAACATTATAAAAGGACTGGACAAGCTAGATGCAGGACAAATGTTCCCAATGTTGGGCGAGTCCAGAACCAGGGCCACAGTCTTAGAATAAAGGGGAGGCCATTTAAGACTGAGGTGAGAAAAAATCATTTTCACCCAGAGAGTTGTGAATTTGTGGAATTCCCTGCTGCAGAGGGCAGTGGAGGCCAAGTCACTGGATGGATTTAAGAGAGAGTTAGATAGAGTTCTAGGGACTAGTGGAGTCAAGGGATATGGGGAGAAGGCAGGCACGGGTTATTGATTGGGGATGATCACTGGCTCGAAGGGCCAAATGGCCTCCTCCTGCACCTATTTTCTATGTTTCTAAATACTGGTTCTGTTCTGTAGCTGTTTGCACAAACTGCAGGCATTGCCATTTTCATTTCACTGCACATCTTAAATCCATCCAGTGACTTGGCCTCCACTGCCCTCTGCAGCAGGGAATTCCACAAATTCACAACTCTCTGGGTGAAAAAGATTTTTTCTCACCTCAGTCTTAAATGGCCTCCCCTTTATTCTAAGACTGTGGCCCCTGGTTCTGGACTTGCCCAACATTGGGAACATTTGTCCTGCATCTAGCTTGTCCAGTCCTTTTATAATGTTATACGTTTCTCTAAGACCCCCCTCATCCTTCTAAACTCCAATGAATACAAGTCTAGTCTTTTCAATCTTTCCTCATGTGACAGTCCCGCCATCCCAGGGATCATTTTACATTTTAGAAAAATAAAAAGACACATCACAACAGTAAATTAGTCCCTGGAGAAACTCAGCGGGTGAGGCAGCATCTATGGAGAGAAGGAAATAGGCAACATTTCGGGTCAAGGCTCTTCATCTGATTGTTGTCTACCTTTGTATCAGTTTTGTCTACGTCCAGCATCTGCAGTTCCTTGTTGAACAATGTAAATGAGTCCCTGGTGAGGTAAGAGTTTACAGTCCTGATGGCCTGTGAGACGAAACTCCGTCTCATTCTCTTGGTTTTCACTGCATGACAGTGGAGGCGTTTGCCTGACCGTAGCAGCTGGAACAGTCCGTTGCTGGGGTGGTAGGGGTCCCCCATAATGTTGTTGGCTCTGGATCTGCACCTCCTGGTGTACAGGTCCTGCAGGGGGTGTGAGTGTAGTTCCCATAGTGCGTTCGGCCGAACGCACTACTCTCTGCAGAGCCTTCCTGTCCTGGGCAGAGCTGCTCCCAAACCAGTTAGGGTTGTGCAATCGAGGCCCAGGTTGCGGTAGGGCCTCCAGCCGCTCTCTCTAATTGAGCTCCAGGCTGCTGCAGGGCCTCCAGCAGCCCTCTCTAATCGAGGCCCAGGCTGCAGCAAGGGCTCCAGCCACCCTCTCTAATGGAGCCCCAGGCTGTAATGGGCCTCCAGCGGCCCTCTCTAATGGAGCTCCAGGCTGCTGCTGGGCCTCCAGCAGCCCTCTCTAATGGAGCTCCAGGCTGCTGCAGGGCCTCCAGCAGCCCTCTCTAATGGAGCTCCAGGCTGCAGCAGGGCCTCCAGCGGCCCTCTCTAATGGAGCTCCAGGCTGCAGCAGGGCCTCCAGCGGCCCTCTCTAATGGAGCTCCAGGCTGCTGAAGGGCCTCCGGCCACCCTCTCTAATGGAGCCCCAGGCTGTAATGGGCCTCCAGCCGCCCTCTCTAATGGAGCTCCAGGCTGCTGCAGGGCCTCCCACGGCCCCCTCTCGGACTCCATGCCCCCAGGGGGAGCCACACGCAGCCGCCCTTTGTACCCCCAGAGCGTACCCGGGGGGTGCAGAGAACGATCCCATAGCCCCCGCTCCAGCACCGATCCACTCCTCTGTCCGCCCACCCGTGCCACCATTGTGACCAATTGGTGGCACGGTGGCGCAGCGGGTGGAGCTGCTGCCTCCTAGCGCCAGAGACGCGGGTTCAATCCTGACCTCGGGTGCTGTCTGTGTGTGGAGTTTGCACGTTCTCCCTGTAACAGCGTGGGTTTTCACCGGGTGCTCCGGTTTCCTCCCACGTCCCAAAGGCGTGCGGGTTTACAGGATAATCGGCCCCTCTGTAAATTGTCCCCTAGTGTGGAGGGAGTGGATGAGAAAGTGTGAACTGGTGTGAACAGGGTGATCGATGGTCGGCATGGACTCGGTGGGCCGAATGCCTGTATCTCTAAATCAATCTAACACATTATAATACACCGTTGGTCCGAACATCCAGTCCCTGCATGGTCCCCTTTTGAGTGATACAGTGCAGAAACAGGCCCAATGGCCCAACTTACCCACACCGACCAACATGCCCCATCTACACTAGTCCCACCTGCCTGCATTTGGTCCATATCCCTCTAAACCTGTCCTATCCATGTTCCTGTCGAAATGTTTCTTAAACAAAGGACAAAGGACATTTATTGTCACATACACCAATTGGTGGTGAAATTTGAGTTGCCATTGCAGCACACCAATAAATATAAAACACTGCATTAAAGAATTGACATTAAACTTAAAAATATCCCCCAACAACGGTTCCCACTGTGAGGGAAGGCAGCAAAGTCCAGTCCTCTTCTTAAACATTGCAATAGTCCCCGGCCTAGTCTACACCAGTCCCACCTGCCTGCATTTGGTCCATATCCCTCCAAACCTGTCCTATCCATGTACAAGTCTAAATGTTTCTTAAACATTGCGATAGTCCCAGGCTCAACTACCTCCTCTGGCAGCTCGTTCCATACGCCCACCTGTGATAAAACGCTACCCCTCAGATTCCTATTAAATATTTTTCCCTTCACCTTGAACCTATGTCCTCTGGTCCTCGATTCCCCTACTCTGGGCAACAGACTCTGTGGATCTACCCGATCTATTCCTCTCATGATTTTATACACCTCTATAAGATCTCCCCTCATCCTCCTGCGCTCCATGGAATAGAGACCCAGCCTCTCCCTGTAGCACAGCCCCTCTAGTCCTGGCAACATCCTCGTAAACCTTCTCTGTGCACTGTCGGCTGAAAGGCTTTAGTTATTTACTGAGGCAGATTCATTAGGAGTCGGTACTGATGGCCTTCAACTAGTACAGACATGTCAGCGGTTATTCTCTAGTGACAACCCCATCACTGGAGATAACCGGGCAAGCAGCGTTGGGCAAGAAACATGTACAATTCTTAAAAGGATTGGGCAGGCTAGATGCAGGAAAAATGTTCTCCATGTTGGGGGAGTCCAGAACCAGGGGTCACACAGTTTAAAAATAAGGGGCCGGCCATTTAGAACTGAGAAGGGGAAAAACCTTTTCACATAGAGAGTTGTGAATCTGTGGAATTCTCTGCCACAGAAGGCAGTGGAGGCCGATTCACTGGATGTTTTCAAGAGAGAGTTAGCTTTTAGTGCTAACGGAATCAAGGGATATGGGGACAAACAGGAACGGGGTACTGATTGTGAATGATCAGCCGTGATCATATTGAATGGCGGTGCTGGCTCAAAGGGCCGAATGGCCTACTCTTGTACCTATGTTTCTATCACCGGCACATTGGCAGTCGCGACCTGGACCTTTACCAGTTGTGTGAGATGATGTGTGGCCTCTGTATAGAAACTCAGCAACTTGTGTGTTCCATAGAAAATGTGTCAAGTAGAAAATCATATCCCTTGATTCCCTTAGCCCCAAGAACTGTCAGTGGAGCACACAGACACACACAGACACAGACACACACACACACAGACACACACACACACAGACACACACACACACACACACACACACACATAGACACACACACAGAGACACACAGACACAGACACACACACACACACATAGACACACACACACACACACACACAGACACACAGAGAGACACACGCACACACACGCACACACAGACACACACACACACACACACACACACACAGACACAGAGACACACACACACAGAGACACACACACACAGAGATACACACACACACACAGACACACAGACACACACACACAGACACAGACACAGAGACACACACACACACAGACATACACACACACACACACACACACACACACACACACACACACTATGCAGGCGGGGAACAGGGCAGGGGGATGCGCTGTCTGAATGAAATTCACACGATGCAACGCCCATGTGATACAGACACACACTGCGATGAACAGGAAGGACTGGACAAGCTGGATGCAGGAAAAATGTTCCCAATGTTGGGCAAGTCCAGAACCAGGGGCCACAGTCTTAGAATAAAGGGGAGGCCATTTAAGACTGAGGTGAGAAAAAACCTTTTCACCCAGAGAGTTGTGAATTTGTGGAATTCCCTGCCACAGAGGGCAGTGGAGGCCAAGTCACTGGATGGATTTAAGAGAGAGTTAGATCGAGCTCTAGGGGCTGAAAACTACTGCTCACGGTTTTTTTCCCCCAAAGCGCCAATGAAATTCACCGGTCAGCACCGGCCACTAACTTACGACGACCTCGCCCTCTGGCGACCCACTGGGACATTCTGCATAGTCCCCTGCAGTCACCTAAAAGGTTGCCCAAGTGGGCAAAAGTTGCCCATTACTCTCTCTTGATAACTATTGATGAAACAAACAATTAGATCTGTTATCAGATGAACGATGCGGACCTCACCTGCCTGCGATGGACCCCTTGAATCAGCAAAAATACTAAATATCAAAAGGTTGGTTTCAATAATTTTACCTGATTATTAATCACATGTAAACAGCTGAACACATGATGTCCAGTAGATGGAGCACCTGTACTAAGCTGCATATTCTGCTTAAAAATGCCCAATCATAAGTTTAACAAAGACACAGAGTGCTGGAGTAACTCAGCGGGTCAGGCAGCATCTGTGGAGAACATGGATAGGTGACGTTTCAGGTCGGACCCTATCCGTGTACCTGTCCAAGTGTCTTTAAATGCTGTTCTAGTCCTTGTCTCTACTACCTCCTCTGGCAGCTGGTTCCATACACCCACCACCCTCTGTGTGGAAAAGTTACCCATCAAGTTCCTATCAAACTATTGCCTCCTCTGACTGCAAACTTATGTCGTTTTGATTTTGATTCACTTGACCCACCAAGTTACTCCAGCGTTTTGTGTCTTTTTCTTTAAACTAGCATCTGCAGTTCTCTGTACCCGCATCTTTCTGGTAAAACCTCCCCTGAACCTTCTCCAAAGCCTCCACATCCTTCCTCTAAAGCGGCAACCATTTCCCTCTGGGTATTCCTGTCTGGGCTGGAGTAACTCAGTGGGTCAGGCAGCATCTGTGGAGAACATGGATAGGTGACGTTTCACAGAGTGCTGGAGTAACTCAGCGGGTCAGGCAGCATCTGTGGAGAACATGGATAGGTGACGTTTCACACAGTGCTGGAGTAACTCAGCGGGTCAGGCAGCATCTGTGGAGAACATGGATAGGTGACGTTTCACAGAGTGCTGGAGTAACTCAGCGGGTCAGGCAGCATCTGTGGAGAACATGGATAGGTGACGTTTCACAGAGTGCTGGAGTAACTCAGTGGGTCAGGCAGCATCTGTGGAGAACAGGATAGGTGACGTTTCACAGAGTGCTGGAGTAACTCAGCGGGTCAGGCAGCACCTGTGGAGAACATGGATAGGTGACGTTTCGGGTCAAGATGCAGCCTGACCCGCTGATTTACTCCAATGTTCTGTGTCTATTTTTGCCGTCTGCAGTTCAAATGAATGACATAAGTTGAGCCTGCTCTCCCATTCACAGTTTGAAACAATGTACTCATTTTATATGTCAGCATACTAAAGTTATTTTAAATTAATAGGTAATGTGTTGGCCTATTAAGCAATCTGGTAAATTATTTAACGCTTAGTTTTGATGCTTTGTTTCACTATCTTGCTTCTTCCACCAGGTGGCGCCGTCAACAATGGCTGCCTCGCCTACGGTCTGTCTGTTTTTTCGTCTTTTTTGTTCTTTTAATGTTTGTTAAAAGTTTGTGTTAATGTTCTCTGGTTTGTTTCATGTGGGAGGGGGGGGGGGGGAGTTGCGATTGTTTTCCAGATCGTATCTCCGGTCGCTCTGCAGCCTAACATCATGGAGCTGGCGGCCTTGCTCGAGACTGATTTTGAGCCCCAACGTGGGGCCGTGGACTTGCCATCGGAGCCTGCGATCCCTTGCCTGGGATCGACGCTCCAACGGGTTTCACCGTCGAGGAGCTCGCAGTCTCAGGTAGAGACCGATGTCGGGAAGCTCCAAAGTCGCAAGAGGTTCGTCCAGCCCTGACCCGGGGTCCGATCGCCCGGCGCGGGGAACTGTGATCCGCCCGATGCAGGAGCTTGATCGCCACGACGCGGAGGGCCCAACGCCAACTACGTGAGTAAAGATCGTCCCGTCAACAGAAGGCTCGAGGGCCCCGACCCCGGGAGAACAAAGAAGGGAAGAGATTTAACTTTTTTCTCGCCTTCCATCACAGTGAGGAATGTGGAGGGTGTTCTCATTGAAGACCCTCAGACTTGGTTTAATCAGACTTTACCTTGCGTAGTTTAGTTTAGAGATACAGCGCGGAAACAGGCCCTTCGGCCCACCAAGTCCACGCCGACCAGGAACCTTCAAACCTGTACGTCTTTGGAGTGTGGGAGGAAACTGAAGATCTCGGAGAAAATCCACACAGGTCACGGGGAGAACGTACAAACGCCGTACAGACAGCACCCGTAGTCGGGATCGAACCCGGGTCTCCGGCGCTGCAAGCGTTCTAAGGCAGCAACTCTACCGCTGCGCCACCTTGACCACCCTTGCACTAAACGTTATTCCCTTTATCATGTATCTGTACACTGTGGACGGCTCGATTGTAATCATGTGTTGTCTTTCCGCTGACTGGTTAGCACGCAACAAAGGCTTTTCACTGTACCTCGGTACACGTGACAATAAACTAGACTCAAACCTGTTCAATTCAGTGATTCTTTAATTCCACCAAGTAAAAGGAGGATTTCATCTTTTTTTTATACAAAACAGTTCTCAACTTAAGTCATATTTAAAAGTCAATAATATATACAAGTCAGCACGAGAATAGAAAAATGCATAAAGGGCTCATGGTCTGAGCGTTTCAGTATTGTGAGTCTAACATCTTTTGTTAATTCATGCAACTGTACTGCAGTACATCAAAGGCATAAAATGGTGATCTTTTCTCCCCACACCGATGGAAACATGGAATGGGACACGTGTACTGGGGCACGCACCCTGGCACCAATCTGTTCATGTATAACCTCTCAGTCAACGGACATCATATGACTAGACCACACAGAGCGTGTCCACTTCATCCATTCCAAGTCTATAGACCAGGGGTTGTCAACCTGCAGCCCCCAGGCCGAATGTGGCCCCTACCCCGAAATCACCGCAGGCGCGTTTTTTTCCCGTAATCATCCGGCCCGCAGACTTCCGTCATCTCCCGGGCCCCAGGCGCCGTGACGCACGGAGGCCTGCACTGGAGGCCGCAATGGCGGTGTGCGCTGACAAGCGCCGAGCTCTGGCTGTACCACATCCTGCGCAAAGCTGCCCCTCCCGTGTCTGGGCATGACTGTCGGGATCAAAGATTTGCTGGATGACCTTTGGTTGG
The DNA here is from genome assembly GCA_036785375.1 of Leucoraja ocellata. NCBI lineage: Eukaryota > Metazoa > Chordata > Chondrichthyes > Rajiformes > Rajidae > Leucoraja > Leucoraja ocellata. The sequence continues at coordinate 263,240 of JAWMAR010001287.1, forward strand.
GACAGGGGTTGTCAACAGGCCGGGGATGAGCGAGTGGGAACGGCATCCTGGAAGTGGCGGGATCCATGTGTACACGTGATACGTGTGGCCCGCCATACGCTCACAGACAGGCGTCCCGGCCCCCATGCAGAACAAGGCTGCCCACCCCTGGTTTCCAGCGTGGAAACAGGACCTTTGGTCCACCGGGTCCGTGCCGACAAGCGATCCCTGCTCAACTAACACCATCCTACACACACTAGGGACAATTTACAATTAGGCTTAGCCCTTATTCTTAAACTGTGTGTGGCCCCTGGTTCTGGACTCCCCCAACATCGGGAACATGTTTCCTGCCTCTAGCGTGTCCAAACCCTTAACAATCTTAACCGTTAACAATCCCAAACAAGGAGGTCATGGGGAGAACGTGCAAACTCCGTACAGACAGCACCCGTAGTCAGGATGGAACCCGGGTCTCTGGCGCCGTGAGGCAGCAACTTTACCGCTGCGCCACCGTGCCGCCCGTAGTTCTGAATGATGCCCAGGTCAGGTATAATAACAAACAGATTGTCCTCATCTCCCTGCCTCTCGGTCACTTCATGCCATTCTTCATACACACTGCAGCATCAGGTAGCAATGTAGACAATTAAAATACTGTGCAGATGCATTAATTTGTCGTTAGGCTTTAGCTGCGCTTTAGTTTGGTCGAGCATAATATATACATTCATCTTCGACAGGAGTGGTCAAAAAAACAGCGTGTCGGAAGGAACTGCAGATGCTGGCTTAAACTGGAGATCCTGTATTTCCAAAAAGCTGGAGTAACTCAGCGGGTCAATAGACAGTAGATAATAGACAATAGGTGCAGGAGTAGGCCATTCGGCCCTTCGAGCCAGCACCGCCATTCAATGTAATCATGGCTGATCATCCCCAATCAGTACCCCGTTCCTGCCTTCTCCCCATATCCCCCGACTACACTATCTTTAAGAGCCCTATCTAGCTCTCTCTTGAAAGCATCCAGAGAACCAGCCTCCACCGCCCTCTGAGGCAGAGAATTCCACAGACTCACAGCTCTGTGTGAGAAAAAGTGTTTCCTCGTCACCGTTTAAATGGCTTACCCCTTATTCTTAGACTGTGTGGCCCCTGGTTCTGGACTCCCCCAACATCGGGAACATGTTTCCTGCCTCTAGCGTGCGCAAGCCCTTAACTATCTTATATGTTTCAATGAGATTCCCTCTCATCCTTCTAAACTCCAGAGTGTACAAGCCCAGCCGCTCCATTCTCTCAGCATATGACAGTACCGCCATCCCGGGAATTAACCCTGTAAACCTACGCTGCACTCCCTCTATAGCGAGAATGTCCTTCCTCAAATTAGGGGACCAACACTGCATACAATCAGGCAGCATCTGTGGTGAACATGGATAGGTGACGTTTCACAGAGTGCTGGAGTAACTCAGCGGGTCAGGCAGCATCTGTGGAGAACATGGATAGGTGACGTTTCACAGAGTGCTGGAGTAACTCAGCGGGTCAGGCAGCATCTGTGGAGAACATGGATAGGTGACGTTTCACAGAGTGCTGGAGTAACTCAGCGGGTCAGGCAGCATCTGTGGAGAACATGGATAGGTGACGTTTCGGGTTGAGACCATTCTTCAGAAACATCTCAACCTGAAACGTCACCCATTCCTTCCCTCCAGAGATGGCCGCTGAGATATTTTTGTGTCTATCTTCGGTGTAAACCAGCATCTGCAGCCCTTTCCTACACACAGGTTGTAATGAAGACTGTACTACAGGATATACTGGAGGAAGGAGTGTCGTAGGAGAGCCTCCGCGGATGGCCGTCGCTTCTCCGCCACGAAGATGAGCTTGAGGAAGGCGCGGCAGGCGCTGGACACTCCGTCCGGGAGCTGGGGTTTGGTGGGCTGCGTGGCGATCTTGAAGATGGCAGCCATGGCCTCATACTCTGCCCATGGAGGTCTCTCTGTCAACATCTCCACCACTGTGCAGCCAGCACTCCTGCAGAACAAGCAAAAGTCATGAGAGGAATAGATCGGGTAGACGCACAGAGTCTCTTGCCCAGAGTAGGGGAATCGAGCAGAGGGATCTAGGAGTACAGGTGTATGGTTCCTTGAAGGTGGAGTCGCAGGGAGATAAGGTAGTCAAAAAGGCTTTTGGCACTTTGGCCTTCATCAGTCAGAGTATTGTGTATAGAAGTTGGGAGGTCATGTTGCAGTTGTACAAGGCGTTGGTGAGACCACATTTAGAATATTGTGTTCAGTTCTGGGCACCATGTTATAGGAGAGATATTGTCAAGCTTGAAAGGGTTCCGAAAAGATTTACGAGGATGTTGCCAGGACTAGAGGGTGTGAGCTACAGGTAGAGGTTGAGTAGACTGGGACTCTATTTCATGGAGTGCAGGAAGATGAAGGGTGATCTTATAGAGGTGTATAAAATCATGAGAGGAATAGATTGGGTAGATGCACAGAGTCTCTTGCCCAGAGTAGGGGAATCGAGGCCCAGAGGACATAGGTTCAAGGTGAAGGGGGAAAGATTTAATAGGAATCTGAGGGGTAACTTTTTCACACAGAGGGTGGTGAGTGTATGGAACAAGCTGCCAGAGGAGGTAGTCGAGGCCGGGACTATCCCAACGTTTAATAAACAGTTACGACAGGTACATGGATAGGACAGGTTTGGAGGAATATGGACCAAACGCAGGCAGGTGGGACTAGTGTAGCTGGGACATTGTTGGCCAGTGTGGGCAGGTTGGGCTGAAGGGCCTGTTTTCACGCTGTATCATTCTGTGACTCTATAGTAGGTCCACAATTACACACACACACACACACTCACGCACACAACAACCACACAGGGTGCTGAGTGTATGGAACGCACGGTGGCGCAGTGGTAGAGTTGCTGCCTCACAGCGAATTCAGCGCAAGAAACCTGGGTTTGATCCCGATTAAGGGTGCTGTCTGTACGGAGTTTGCACGTTCTCCCCGTGACCTGCGTGGGTTTTCTCCGGGTGCTCCGGTTTCCTCCCACACTCCAAAGATGTACAGGTTTGTAGGTTAATTGGCTTGGTGTAAATGTATAAATTGTCCCTAGTGTGTGTGTAGGATAGTGTTAGTGTGCGGGGATCGCTGGTCGGCGCAGTGTGAGCGTGTGCGTGTGCGTGTGTGATAGTGTACAAAGAGACCGCTGGTCGGTGTGGTCTCGGGGCCGAGGGGCTTGTTTCCGCACTGGATCTCTAAACTAAACTAATCTTTTCCTTTGAGGGAGGAGCAAGAACACATTTAGTTATTTATTGATAATTTAGGGTAAGGGGGTTGGAGATTGCAACCTTCACGTGGTCCGCCCTGTTTCGACGAATGCCATCAACCCGGCGTGCACATAAGATCAAATAATAATAATAAATTTTATTTATGGGCGCCTTTCAAGAGTCTCAAGGACACCTTACAAAAATTTAGCAGGTAGAGGAAAACCATGTAAGCGGAATGAAATAAATAGTAGAGACATGACTAGTACACAAAGTTAAAGACAGAATTCAATTCAAAACACAATATGAGGCCATTCAAGCACAGAAAAGGGAGGGGGACGTGGGGCTAAGGATAGGCAGAGGTGAAGAGATGGGTCTTGAGGTGGGACTGGAAGATGGTGAGGGACACGGAATTGCGGATCAGTTGGGGGAGGGAGTTCCAGAGCCTGGGAGCTGCCCTGGAGAAGGCTCTGTCCCCAAAACTGCGGAGGTTGGACTTGTGGATGGAGAGGAGACCGGCTGATGTGGATCTGAGGGGCCGTGAGGGTTGGTAGGGGGAGAGGAGGTCAGTGAGATATGGGGGGGCCAGATGGTGGAGGGCTTTGTAGGTGAGGATCAGGATTTTGTAGGTGATCCGGTGGGAGATGGGTAGCCAGTGAAGTTGTTTGAGGACTGGAGTGATGTGATGCCAGGATTTGGTGTGGGTGATGAGTCGGGCAGCTGCGTTCTGGACCAGTTGGAGTCGGTTGATGTAGGTGGAGCTGATGCCAAGGAGAAGTGAGTTGCAATAGTCCAGTCGGGAGGAGATGAAGGCATGGATGAGTCTTTCAGCAGCGGGAGGTGTGAGAGAGGGTCTGATTTTGGCGATGTTGCGGAGGTGAAAGAAGGAGGTTTTAATGACATGGCGGATGTGAGGCTCAAGGGAGAGGGTGGAATCAAAGATCACGCCAAGGTTGCGGGCCTGGGGAGATGGGGAGACAGTGTTAGAAATAGAACAAGTTGTCCTTCAACTTTAGGCTGTGCAAACCATACGCAAGAAGATGATTTAGGATCACTCAGGGTGAACAAATATAGTCTAACAAGACGGATAATTCATTGGCCGGGGAGCGGAAGACGTTTACAATCAGCTTCTTCAAGGGCCTGTCCCACTTACGCAACTTTTTCGGCAACTTGCCGGCACCCGTCATAGTAGCAGCAGGTCTCCAAAAATGTTCAACGTGTTGAAAATCCAGCGGCGACCAGAACAAGGTACGACTCATTGGGCGACTACTCACGACCGTACAGGCTTCACCCCGCGACATGTCGCCTGTACGGTCGTGAGTCGTCCAAAGAGTCGTAGCGTCTTTCTGGTCGCCGCTGGATTTTCAACATGTTGAACATTTTCGCCGACCTATGACAGGTGCCGGCAGTCGGCGAAAAAGTCACGCAAGTGGGACAGGGCCATGACTCTCAAGTTTGATTTAAGCCAGAGGTTGCTCACCACACGTCAGCCTTCCTGCCGTAGCCCTCTCCGCTGATCACCTCCGGACTCATCCAATACGGCGACCCGGTCACTGACTTAATCCCCGTCCCCGACATGCAGATGGTCTGCAGACGCTTACTGGCCCCAAAGTCGCCCAGCTTGACATTGCCCGCAGAATCCCGCAGGATGTTGGCACCTGCAAGCAGCAAAACAGTCACGTTAGCAAACTTCTCCCAGGGCTCACTCAATTACTGCTCAAACTGTTGGACAGGCACACAGTGCCGGAGTAACTTAGTGGGTCAGGCAGTATCTGTGGAAAACATGGATAGGTGACGTTTCACAGAGTGCTGGAGTAACTCAGCAGGTCAGGCAGCATCTGTGGAGAACATGGATAGGTGACGTTTCACAGAGTGCTGGAGTAACTCAGCGGGTCAGGCAGCATCTGTGGAGAACATGGACAGGTGACGTTTCAGGGCGGGACCCTTCTTCAGACAGAAGACAACATCACCTATCCATGCTGCAATTGCAAGCACTGTTTTCCCACCATTTTCCTGGCCTTTTCCATCACAAGTCTTCCTGTCGCATGGAAAAGGGGAATGGTTTCCAGCTTCGAGCTGTAGTGAAGTTATCAACAAGGGCGACGTCATCTTATAAACAGGGTGGAACACCATTGAAAGCAGCAGGAAATGATTGCTGAACGGAGGCATGTTCCGATATATGCACAGCCCCGTTTAACATTAGTCTGCTGGATCCACAAGAGAACTAGAAGTCGATTACTATTGAATGCACAGCACCCAACAGAACACGTTGCAATAGACAATAGACAATAGGTGCAGGAGGAAGCCATTCGGCCCTTCGAGCCAGCACCGCCATTCAATGTGATCATGGCTGATCATCCCCAATCAGTACCCCGTTCCTGCCTTCTCCCCATATCCCCTGACTCCGCTATCTTTAAGAGCCCTATCTAGCTCTCTCTTGAAAGCATCCAGAGAACCGGACTCCAACGCCCTCTGAGGCAGAGAATTCCACAGACTCACAACTCTCTGTGAGAAAAAGTGTTTCCTCGCCTCTTCTAAATGGTTTACCCCTTATTCTTAAATGGAACTTATTCTACTTATTCTCAGAATGGAAAACACCTGACTTTACGGTCGTAAGGAAAAGGAGTAAAATCAGGCCATTCGGCCCATCAAGGCTACTCTGCCATTCAATCATGACTGATCATCCCCAAGTCCGCACCTGCCAGCAATCCCCTAACGCCAGCACTATCCAATTTACAGAAGCTATTTAACCTGCAAACCTGCACGTCTTTGGAGTGTGGGATGAAACCGGAGCACCCGGAGAAAACCCACGCGGACACAGGGAGTACGTACAAGCTCCGTAAAGACAGCACCCGTAGTCAGGATGTAATTCCCAAGGTGGGATGTTTAACTTGTTTTTCAATTTACGCCTCAAATGGGGCGGCGCAGTGGGTGGAGCTGCTGCCTGACAACATCAGAGGCCCAGGTTCGATCTTGACTGTGCATGTTCATCACTCACTGAAAGTAAGCATGCAGTTACAGCAGGCAGTGAAGAAAGCTAATGGCCTTCATAACGAGAGGATTGAGTTTAGGAGCAAAGAGGTCCTTCTGCAGTCATACAGGGCCCTGGTGAGACCACACCTGGAGTATTGTGTGCAGTTTTGGTCTCTTAATTTGAGAAAGGACATTTTTGCTGTTGAGGGAGTGCAGCGTAGGTTCACCAGGTTAATTCCCGGGATGGTGGGACTGTCATATGCTGAGAGAATGGATCTTGTACAGAAGGTAGTTGAGGCCAGTTCATTGGACAGAAAGTAGTTGAGGCCAATTCATTGGCTATGTTTAAGAGGGAGTTAGATGTGGCCCTTGTGGCTAAAGGGATCAGGAGGTATGGAGAGAAGGCAGGTACGGGATACTGACGATCAGCCATGAACATATTGAATGGCGGTGCAGGCTCGAAGGGCCGAATGGCCTACTCCTGCACCTATTTTCTATGTTTCTATGTTTCTATGTTTGTATGTATACTCTGGATGAGAGGGGATCTTATAGAAACATATAAAATTCTTAAGGGATTGGACAGGCTCGATGCAGGAAAATTGTTCCCGATGTTGGGGGAGTCCAGAACCAGGGGTCACAGTTTAAGAATAAGGGGTAAGCCATTTAGAACGGAGACGAGGAAACACTTTTTCTCACAGAGAGTTGTGAGTCTGTGGAATTCTCTGCCACAGAAGGCTGTGGAGGCCAATTCACAGGATGTTTTCAAGAGAGAGTGAGATATTGTTCTTTGGGTTAACGGAATCAAAGGATATGGGGAAAAAGCAGGAACGGGATACTGATTTATGGATGATCAGCCATTATCGTATTGAATGGTGGTGCTGGTTCGATGGGCCAAATAATCTACTCCTGCACCTATTTTCCAAGTTTCTATGTGACATCTGACAATAAAGTGTCAGAAGGTACCGTTCATTCACATTGTGTTTTACCAGAGACTGTTGTCACAATAGACAATAGGTGCAGGTGTAGGCCATTCGGCCCTTTGAGCCAGCACCGCCATTCAATGTGATCATGGCTGATCATCCCCAATCAGTACCCCGTTCCTGCCGTCTCCCCATATCCCCTGACTCCACTATCTTTAAGAGCCCTATCTAGCTCTCTCTTGAAAGTATCCAGAGAACCTGTCTCCACCGCCCTCTGAGGCAGTGAATTCTACAGACTCACCACTCTCTGTGAGAAGAAGTGTTTCCTCGTCTCCGTTCTAAATGGCTTACCCCTTATTCTTAAATTGTGTGGCCCCTGGTTCTGGACTCCCCCAACATCGGGAACATGTTTCCTGCCTCTAGCGTGTCCAAACCCTTAATAATCTTATATTTATTCACGGAGTCAACATCTCCGATGACCTCTCTTGGACCCACAATACATCAACTCTGATCAAGAAGGCTCACCAGCATCTCTTCTTCCTGAGGAGACTGAAGAAGGTCCATCTGTCTCCTCAGATCCTGGTGAACTTCTACCGCTGCACCATCGAGAGCATCCTTACCAACTGTATCACAGTATGGTATGGCAACTGCTCTGTCTCCGATCGGAAGGCATTGCAGAGGGTGGTGAAAATTGCCCAACGCATCACCGGTTCCTCGCTCCCCTCCATTGAGTCTGTCCAAAGCAAGCGTTGTCTGCAGAGGGCGCTCAGCATCGCCAAGGACTGCTCTCACCCCAACCATGGACTGTTTACCCTCCTACCATCCGGGAGGCGCTACAGGTCTCTCCGTTGCCGAACCAGCAGGTCCAGGAACAGCTTCTTCCCGGCGGCTGTCACTCTACTCAACAACGTACCTCGGTGACTGCCAATCCCCCCCCCCCCCCGATACATTATTATTTATTCAAATCATTTGCTATGTCGCTCTTCCAGGAAGATGCTAAATGCATTTCGTTGTCTCTGTACTGTACACTGACAATGACAATTAAAATTGAATCTGAATCTGAATATGTTTCATTGAGATAACCTCTCATCCTTCTAAACTCCAGAGTGTACAAGCCCAGCCGCTCCATTCTCTCAGCATATGACAGTCCCGCCATCCCGGGAATTAACCTTGCGAACCTACGCTGCACTCCCTCAATAGCAAGAATGTCCTTCCACAATTTAAGGGACCAAAACTGCACACAATACTAATGTGGGACATACAGAGTGCGGAAGAGAATATCCAGCCACGACATACCTTTGATATCTCTGTGTACGATCATGTTGCTGTGTAGGTAGGACACTCCCTCGAGTATCTGCCCGGTGTACTTCCGCGTAACATTCTCAGTCAGAGCTCCGTAAGCTTTAATCTGGTCCTTGACTGAGCCCTGAGTGAAACGACAGTCAGTGGTTACAGGAAGAAGGCAGGAGAATGGGATCATAGAGTCGTAGACTGACACAGTGTGGAAACAAGCCCTTCGGCCCCACTCGCCCACACCGGCCAACATGTCCCAGCTGTAAAATGCTGGAGTAACTCAGCGGGTCAGGCAGCATCTCTGGAGAGAAGGAATGGCCGACTTTTCGGGTCGAGACCTTTCTTTAGACTCAGCTCCCATCTACATTAGTCCCACCTGCCCATGCTTGGTCCATATCCCTCCAAACCCATCCTATCCATGTACCTGTCTAACTGTTTCTTTAACTATGGGATAGTCCCAGCCTCAACTACCTCCTCCAGCAGCTCGTTCCATACACCCACCACCCTCTGAGTGAAAATGTTACCTCTCAGATTCCTATTAAATCTTTTCCCTTTCACCTTGACCCTATGTCCTCAATTCCCCTACTCTGGGCAAGAGGTTGAGAGGGAAGGATAGATTAACCTAGAGAGAATGATGGAGTGGACTCAACGGGTCAAATGGCCTAACTCTGCTCCACGAACTTACTGTACGAGCATTAACAATTGAAATAACAGATTCAGGGATGGTTTCTTCAGCTGTTATCAGGCACCAGCTGCATGGGCAGCATCTCTGGAGAACATGGATAGGTGACGTTTGGGTCAGGACCAAAGAAGGGTCTGAAGAAGAATCCCAACCTGAATCGTCACCTATCCATGTTCTCCACAGATGCTGCCTGACCCGCTGAGTTACTCCAGCACTGTGTGAAACGTCACCTATCCATGTTCTCCACAGATGCTGCCTGACCCGCTGAGTTACTCCAGCACTGTGTGAAACGTCACCTATCCATGTTCTCCACAGATGCTGCCTCCATGTATTTCGCGCCACGGGATCGATACAGTACATAAGAGGGGAGACCACATGAGTCCGTGTCAATCTTCTGGGGGTGCACTTGGGACAGTGCTGACCTGCTGGAGGTGTCTATTCGCACGCGGCTGAAGGGCTTGGACGAGTAGAGTCAAGGATCGGACCCGCGGTGTTGGTTCGGTGGTAGACAAAAGTGCTGGAGAAACTCAGCGGGTGAGGCAGCATCTATGGAGCGAAGGAAATAGGCAACGTTTCGTCGGGCTGAAACCCTTCTTCAGACTGATGTGGGGGGAGGGGGGGTGGAGAAGAAAGAAGAAAGGAAGAGGAGGAGCCCGAGGGCTGAGGGAGAGCTGAGAAGGGGAGGAGACAGCAATGGCTACTGGAAATCGGTGAAGTCAATGATCATGCCGCTAGGGTGCAGACTGCCCAGGTTGGTTCGGTATCGTATAGGAAGTGTGTTTGAGTTTGAGAATAAAGAAGTTGGGTTGATCCAGTGCTTGACTCAGTGTTTTACTGAACCGGACTAACGTGGTGAGATTAGGATCAGAATTACATCGGAAGGTTGCCAATATACGCGAGTAGGGTGTGGGACGTTCTACAGAGGAAGGGGACAAGATTAGTTGGAGACAAATGCTGGCTGAGGCAAATGGAGGAATGAGAAAGAGGCCAATACTTACGCCGGGCATGTACTCTACAAAGATGGACAACCTTCTGTTCACCGAGTCCAGCAACGACCCGTAATACTGCACAATCCTGTGGTGGCAAAGGTTCTTCAACAACTGGATCTCACATTCCAAGGCACTGACCTCCTGGAATAACAACAACATAGTTCACAAGTGATTCAAGATTCAAGAGATTATTCAAAGTTATTCAAAAAGAGAGTTAGATTTAGCTCGTAGGGCTAACAGAGTCAAGGGATATGGGGAGAAAGCAGGAACGGGGTACTGATTGTGGATGATCAGCCCATGATCACATTGGATGGCGATGCTGGCTCGAAGGGCCGAATGGCCTCCTCCTGCACCAACCTTCTATGTTTTTACAATAGGAGCAGAATTAGGCCATTCAGCCCAACAATTCCACTCTGCCATTCAATCATGGCCAATCTATCTCTCCCTCCTAACCCCATTCTCCTGCCTTTCCCCAGAACCTCTGACACCCATACGAATCAAGAATCTATCTATCTCCACCATAAATAATATATCCACTAGTGGCGTCCACACCCGTCTGTGGCAATGAATCCCACAGATTCACCACCCTCTGGTTAAAGAAATTCCTCCTCATCTCCATGTTAAAGGTACGTCCTTTAACTCCGAGGCTGTGCCCTCTGGTCCTAGACTCTCCCACTAGACTCTCCACATCCACTCTATCCAGGCCTTAAACAATTTCACTATTCAAGCAACAACATTCTCATCATTTATGCTCATTGTAGTGTATCTTGGGTACTTGGAACTGACCCAAAAGAACTCTCAGATACAGGAGTAAAATAACAGGCTTCTTTATTGTAGGACGCCACCATGAGTCTCCCCCAGCGCATGCATCCCGTCGCACAAGACATAACATATGCTAATTACATTATATACATCACACTGCTCCCCCTTTAGCTTGGAGGCGAATAACACCATTTCTAGTACGTTAAATATAATTGATCAACACACAGTTTCAAAATTATATTATTACAGTCATCTGACATTACATCCTCATAACTGTAAACTGTATCTAATGGTTCATTCCACTCATCTTTCTAATCACTCTAGCTCTACCTGTATCTCTGCCACTTCCCTTTTTAAATATCCTAATCTAATTTGCAGATTTCTTCCTGTTCTTGAAATTCTGCTAAAGTTACCATTTCCTCTGTTTCTGTTCCTTATTTGTAGGTGGGATCTGACACATGACTGCAGGTTTTCGTTTTTCACTCGCTCTCTGTCGCTCAATTTCCTGGCGCTGCGTATTTATCTGCTCTCGGTGTATAATGACATTCTGCAATGCATAAACATTTGTCCATTGCTCAGTGAAGGAAGCTCCATGCTGGACTATACTATAAGTGTCCTAATCGCAATCGGTCCTGCATACTTTTGTCTCGACCGACAAGCCTCTCTTCTTTAGACTTTTCTGTTAACAGCTTTTTTGCTCATCGTCACACATTTATTTAACCATTCTTTGCAACGTTTAAGCCTTTTCTGCTGTTCATCTATTTGTCTTCTTAAATCACCTTTCTGGTTATTCATCAAGAAGTAGGATCTATATTGTCCTTGCAATACAGCAGTGGCTTTGATTTGCGCTCTGTATATTTCTCTTACTACATAAGCATGGTAGTGAGACTGCACTACAACTGCTGTATAAATCGGTTTGAGGAAGTCTCTCCTATATCGTTTAAGTCTTTTGTATCATTTCTGGATCGAAATGACTGCTTGTCGCATAGCTCTGTACCGTACCCTTAATCAGTAACCACGGTATGCAGCTTGCAGAGTGACTACAGCCGCCTTTTGCATCAAGAAATGCTTTCTTGTAATGCACATTCTTATGAATGACTTAATACAGCGTGCTGCCTTGGTTTTCTCTACCAATACTCTGGCTTTGATCCCGCGGTATAAGGCCTGAATGCACACCACTGCTTCCCTCAAACTCTTATACTGTCTCACTTGGACATCTCTTATCTGGCATGCTCTGTATCGTTGCTGTACAGCAATGGCAGACCAGCGTAGTTTCTTAAAATACTGACGCTGTTTATACATCTGATAATAAGTCTGTATGACCTTGACAGATTTATGCATGACCCGCAGTTGCCTTCGAACAAGCATTCCACGGTAGGTTGCCTGAAGCAGTACAACGCTTCTGCGTGCCTTAATGTAAGTTTTGCGATCACTTTCCATTTGAAGGTGTGCCCTATAATGGGTTTGTACTATTATAGCTGCCAATCTCATTGCCTTGTATTGACGGTATACTCTGTGCCTTCTAAATGCTGCTTGTATTACCGTTGCTGCCTTCTGTTTGTTCCGGATCTCTCTCCGTACCTTCATACCCCTGAATGCAGTTTGAATAGCTAGGGTTGCCCTTTGGATGGCAATTTCTCTTTGCCTTTGACTTCTGCTACTTTGCATTTGCCCTTTGTCCCTTTGCACTTGACCTGTGTCATTTTGCACTTGACTTGTGTCCCTTTGCACTTGACCTTTGTCCTTTGCACTTGACCTTTGTCCTTTGCACTTGACCTTTGTCCTTTTGCACTTGACCTTGGTCCTTTGAGAGACTCTCTGCCCTCTTTAGTTCAGGCTCCTTGCCTCTGGACACCCTTGGAGGTTTTGGCGAGAAATGAGCCATTAATGCCTCCTTACACTCCTCATACATTTTATCTGTGGGCTTTGCTGGCAGCAGTAACATACGTAAGGTTTGATAACCCTCTCTTCCTAAGCCTAATATGAACCATGCTCTCTTCTTCTCCTCTCCAGCGATATCATTGGAAATGAAACAAGCCTCCAAGACTTTGGTCCATTTCTCAAAATGACCCCCAGAATCTAATTGGGGCACGTTTCCTACAATTTGAAAAGCCATGCTACCTGTTGCTATTCAGGCTTCTTTTCTCTCACTGTGTACTCTGCACTAGACTTAATCCTTCTACACACTAAGAAGTGATCCAGCCCACTGATTATTACTAATTCTTATAATAATAGATGTATACTATTAATCACCATTTCATGTTAATAGACATTTAGAACATTTTAACCATATTCCTGCTATGCACACAGATTTACTATTAATAACAGTGACCATTGCATTACATCCAAACAGTCCCGCATTTACTGTGAAGGAATAGTGAACAACGCATTACATTCTACAGTCCTGCTTTTACTTTGATGGATTTCACTGGTCCAGCTTGTCGGCCTATGGACACCAGTGCCTTCTCGACTGCTCGAGCTGTCCCCACCGGTACTTTTGCTGCTGGCCTCACCAGACCTCCACTTTTGCTGGCTCCTCTGGGCTTCACCGTTACTTTTGCTGCCGCTGGCTCGCTGCCAAGTCGACTACTGCTAGTTACTGCTGCTAGTTCCCGCTTTTCTCGCGCGGACCCGCTTCTCCCTCGGCCGGCTCTCTCTCGCGACCGGGCTTTCTCCACTTTCTGCTCACGACCGGGCCGACTCTACTCCCGACCGGGCTGTCTCTACTCCCGACCGGGCTGACTCTACTCCCGACCGGGCTGTCTCTACTCCCGACCGGGCTGACTCTACTCCTGACCGGGCTGACTCTACTCCTGACCGGGCTGACTCTACTCCCGACCGGGCTGACTCTACTCCCGACCGGGCTGACTCTACTCCCGACCGGGCTGACTCTACTCCCGACCGGACTGAAGTGCTTGAGTGCTGCCCTGCTTCTCTCGTGCGGACCCACTCTTTGCTCGGGGCTGGACTTCCTCTCACGTCCAGGCTTTCCCCCTCGGCCGGTCCGCTTCTCTTGCGCGGCCGGACCCTCTTTTCTGCTCACAGTCGGGCCGTCTCTGCTCCCGACCGGGCTTTCTCTGCTCACGGCCGTCTCTTGCGACCGGGCTTTCTGGCACGACCGGTCCGCTTCTCTCGCGTGGCCCGGCTTGTTTCTTTCGCTGCTGGTCCGCTTCTCACGCGGCCAGCTTTCTCCCTCGACTGGGCTGACTCTTCTCCCAGCCGGGCTGACTCCGTTTCGTCGGTGGCTTCACTGGACCTGTCCGTGACCTACCCGGTACTAGGCCCTCACTCAACGTCGTTGGCGGCTCCTGGGCCTGGCTGTGGGCTACACAGCCCTGGAAAACATCCGAAGTCGATGGCAGCTGCTGGGCCTCTTCTGCCCCTTTGCCTTGGCTCCACAGCCCTGGAAAATGTTCCAGGTAAGTTGACACCGTCGCTGCCCTGCCGGTTAGGCTTCCAGCTTTCGGCTGCTTTCTTCGGTGACACTTACTTACTGCCCCACCTGTTTTCCTTGCTTCCTGTTCCAACCTTTCTTTTCTTTGGCACCAATTCAAAACCATTTGGCCCAAAATCTTTTGGCTTGGTGCCGTTCCACTTTGTTTCCAAACACAACCTTTTTTTTTCTGACAGTCCTCCTTCTTTCCTTTTCTGTTCTTTTATCCTCTTCGTGCTGTTGTTGTGTGTTTTGGTGTAACAATTCACCGAAAACTTATACAAAGACTATTCAGCTTGAGGAATTTGACAAAAAGAAAACAACTCAGTCTAAAATGAGTAACAATGCGAAGGACGACATCTTTCCACGTAGACACAACATAGAGATAGCCTGACAAAACTCGCCGACTTGTACAGCTGATGTTTTAAATGCAGTCCCCGGCATAGAGGGATCTGCAGGCCTCTCTTGTCCCGCTCGCAAACAACTGCGACACAACTCCGTATCTACAGTTCAAACTGTTGAACAATCCTGTGTGTTGCAAAACAATCCTGCGGGTGAGTTCACAAACTCTATCCCATCCTCGTCGCCTATTGTAGTTTATTTTGGGTACTTGGAACTGACTCAAAAGAACTCTCAGATACAGGAGTAAACTAACAAGCTTCTTTATTGTAGGATGCCACCATGAGTCTCCTCCAGGATGTAGGACACATGCATCCCCTCACACAAGACATAACATATGCTAATTACATTATATACATTACACTCATAATACTCATACGGAGTGGAAACAGGCCCTTTGGCGCGACATCCATGCTGGCCAAATGCCCCATGTATACTAGTCCCATCTGCCTGCGTTTGACCCTCTAAACATTTCCATCAGAACTGCCCCCTTAAAATTTATGAGTTCATCCAGCACTCTGTGAAACGTCATCTATCCATGTTCTCCACAGATGCTGCCTGACCCGCTGAGTTACTCCAGCACTCTGTGAAACGTCACCTATCCATGTTCTCCACAGATGCTGCCTGACCCGCTGAGTTACTACAGCACTCTGTGAAACGTCACCTATCCATGTTCTCCACAGATGCTGCCTGACCCGCTGAGTTACTCCAGCACTCTGTGAAACGTCATCTATCCATGTTCTCCACAGATGCTGCCTGACCCGCTGAGTTACTCCAGCACTCTGTGAAACGTCACCTATCCATGTTCTCCACAGATGCTGCCTGACCCACTGAGTTACTCCAGCACTCTGTGTCTCTCCGGGAGCTGTGAGGTTGGACAGCGTTGACCCAGTCACCAACCTTGCTGGTTTCTTGGCAGTCGGGGTCGAAGGCCACCTGTTTGACGGCCAGTTCTCTCCCTGTGTCGGCATCGTAGCACAGATAAACTTCTCCAAATGCTCCCCGACCCAGAAACTTGCCCAGCCTCCAGTTGACAGGTGCTCTCGGTGCTGGGGAGATAAGTTCAAAACATCCAGCTTTAGTTTTGTGATACAGCCCAGAACAGGCCCTTCTGCCCACTGGGTCCGCGCCAACCAGCGATCCCCGCACACTAACACTATCCTACACACACCGTGGATTGTCCCCTTGTTGTGGTGGAGAAGCTTGCATGGACCTGAGATCCTGAGAGCGATGCCGTCTGGAGCTACGCTCCTGGTAGGGCCACCCCTGGCGGTAAGGTCGAGGTGGAGGTCCCTGACAAAGAGCAATCCAACCAAGACCTCAACGGTGGAACAGGCGGAGGACGATGGCTGACCTTAGTGGAGCGTCACAACGGCTGGGAAGGCGGATGAAGGCTGCAGCAGAAAAGGGTCTCCGGTCGTCTTGGACTCCATGCCACTGGATCCTGACCCAGATCTGTCAAGGACCGTGGGGTGGCTGTCTGTGCACCAGTCTCCCCACGTTAAACAAAGCCACGCACAGGCAGGCGTCCTCCAACCCTGGAGACACCCATGGTCAGCCATGACTGAAGGGGGTCCTAAGAAGAACACTCACTAGGGACAATTTTACACATACACCAAGCCAATTAACCTCCAAACCTGCACCGTCTTTGAGTGTGGGAGGAGTGTGGGAGGAAACCGGAGATCTCTGAGAAAACCCACGCAGGTCACAGGGAGAACGTGCAAACTCCGTACAGACAGCACCCGTAGTCAGGATGGAACCCGAGCCTCTGGCGCTGTGAGGCAGCAACTCTACCGCTGGGCCACCGAGCCACCCTATGTGGCATTTAGGTGTATTATCGTCACATGTACCGAGGTACGGTGAAATGTTTTGTGGGGACGAGGAAACACTTTTTCACACAGAGAGTTGTGAGTCTGTGGAATCCTCTGCCTCAGAGGGCGGTGGAGGCCGGTTCTCAAGAGAGAGCTAGGTAGGGCTCTTAAAGATAGGGTGAGTCAGGGGATATGGGGAGAAGGCAGGAACGGGGTACTGATTGGGGATGATCAGCCATGATCACAGTGAATGGCAGTGCAGGCTCGAAGGGCCGAGTGGCCTACTCCTGCACCTATTGTCTATCAGCCATGATCACAGTGAATGGCGGTGCTGGCTCGAAGGGCCGAGTGGCCTACTCCTGCACCTATTGTCTATTGTCTATTCACCACCGTCTGACTAGAGAAATTTCTCCCAGAAGAACGTCCTTTAATTCTGAGGCTGTGCCCTCTAATCCTAGACTCTCCCACTAGTGGAAACATGCTCTCCACATCCACTCTATCCAGGCCGTCCACTGTGTGAGCTCTGGTTGACTTACACGCTGAGGCGAGATGATTGTCGTGGACCTTCAGGCAGGTCTGGTCCTCGTTGCTCCACTGAATGGTCCAGTTATCGTCTGAGTGTATAGTGTTGCCGACGCTGTCCCCGCTGAAGCTCTGCGAGCGGACCGCAGGCACCAGCTGGAAAAGGTTCTCCTGATGGATGAAACTTCGCGGAAAGGTCCTTCGCCCTACAAGAAAAACCACCAACAAAGCAAACGTCACATTCCGCCCCGACAACAAGTGCTGGCTTTAGACTTTCCTTTGAGTTCGAGTGGAGTTTATTAGTTTAGTTTAGAGATACAGAGCGGAAACAGGCCCTTCGGCCTTCCGAATAGTGCCGACCAGCGATCCCCGCACACTAACACTATCCCACACACACTGTAGGAAACACTTTTCCTCACAGAGAGTTGTGAGTCTGTGGAATTCTCTGCCTCAGAGGGCGGTGGAGGCTGGTTCTCTGGATACTTTCAAGAGAGAGCTAGATAGGGCTCTTAAAGATAGCGGAGTCAGGGGATATGGGGAGAAGGCAGGAACGGGGTACTGATTGGGGATGATCAGCCATGATCACATTGAATGGCGGTGCTGGCTTGATGGGGCGAATGGCCTACCCCTGCACCTATTGTCTATTGTCTATTGAGTGTAGTTTATGAGCTTAGTTTAGAGATACAGGGCGAAAACAGGCCCTTCGGCCCACCGGGTCCGCGCCGACCAGCGATCCCCGCACACTAACACTATCCTACACCCACTAGGGACAATTTACATTTACACTAAGCCAATAAACCTACAAACCTGTACGTCTTTGGAGTGTGGGAGGAAACCAAAGATCTCGGAGAAAACCCACGCAGGCCACGGGGTGAACGTACAAACTTCGCACAGACGGCACCCGTAGTCGGGATCGAACCCGGGTCTCTGGTGCTGTGAGGCAGCAACTCTACCGCTGTGCCACCGTGTCTGCCCGCCCTGTACCCAGGTACAGAGGAAAATCTTTTTTTTTGCATGCTAACCAGTCAACGGAAAGACTGCATACCATTTTAAACATTGTGATAGTGCCTGCCTTAAACCAGGCGAATCATTGTGTCGTGAGCCTACATGTGAATCTGCAATCACACCGTCCAATCGCTCCACTCTTTCAAACCTCGACTCCGACAACAACACCTCCCTACCTGAACCATGCTAATTCACGTTACCCCCTTAGCATGTAAACGACTCGATTGTAATCACGAGTTGTCTTTCCGCTGACTGGTTAGCACGCAACAAAAGCTTTTCACTGTACCTCGGTACACGTGACAATAAACTAAACTGTTCCCAGTTCCAGAGCGTTATATATGCTGACCACCACTGGAAAGAATGCACATCTGGGCATCGAGAGGGTACAGGACGTGTTCAGATTTGGACAAATTGCCAGTGTTCACTTTCCTCACCTCCGGTTTTTTTTAAGAATTGAGACGAGGAAAAACTTTTTCTCACAGAGAGTTGTGGGTCTGTGGAAACTTTCAAGAGAGAGCTAGATAGGGCTCTTAAAGATAGCGGAGTCAGTGGGTATGGGGAGAAGGCAGGAACTGATTGGGGATGATCAGCCATGATCACGTTGAATGGTGGTGCTGGCTCAAAGGGCCAAATATCCGACTCCTGCACCTATTGTCTATTGTCAAACTCCGAGCCAAAGAGACACACTTTGTTTCCACTGATGTTCTCCCTCTGTGCCAGTGCAGTGGCTTCTGAACTATCACCCTGCACTCTTGAACAAGGAGGGCTCGAGGGTGTGAGCTACAGGGAGAGGTTGAGCAGTCTAGGACGCTACACCTTGGAGCCCAGGAGGATGAGGGGTGCTCTTATAGAGGGGTACAAAATCACGAGAGGAATTGATCGGGTAAACCCACAGAGTCTCTTGCCCAGAGTAGTGGAATCGAGGACATATGTTTAAGGTGAGGGGGGAAAGATTTAGACAATAGACAATAGGTGCAGGAGAAGGTCATTCGGCCCTTCGAGCCAGCACCGCCATTCAATATGATCATGGCTGATCATCCCCAATCAGTACCCCGTTCCTGCCTTCTCCCCATATCCCCTGACTCCGCTATCTTTAAGAGCCCTATCTAGCTCTCTCTTGAAAGCATCCAGAGAACCTGCCTCCACCACCCTCTGAGGCAGAGAATTCCACACTCACCACTCTGTGAGAAATAGTGTTTCCTCGTCTCCGTTCTAAATGACTTACCCCTTATTCTTAAACTGTGGCCCCTGGTTCTGGACTCCCCCAACATCGGGAACACAATAGGAACCAGAGGGACAACTTTTTTCACACAGAGGGTGGTGGGTGTATGGAACGAGCTGCCGGAGGAGGTAGTTGAGGCGGGGACTATGGCAACATTTTAAAACAACTTGGACAGGCACATGGATAGGACAGGTTGCTGTATCTCTAAAGAAGTGGGTTCTCAGACCGATCTGTTGTTACACTGACCATCATTGTACTTCTTGCTGTTGTTTGAAAACGCAAACTGCCGTGGGTAAGTGCCTCCTTTTCCTGCCCTTTCGTACGAGTATTTAGAATGATCTGCAAGAGCAAACAACAAGACGATTGGCCATCATCTGACAGCTTAATAGTCACAGCTTAATATCACAAACAAACAGAAGATAAGGCTAGGTAGTCAAAAATGCTGGAGAAACTCAGCGGGTGAGGCAGCATCTATGGAGCGAAGGAATAGGCAACGTTTCGGGCAGAGACTCGGCCCGAAATGTTACCTATTCCTTCGCTCCATAGATGCTGCCTCACCCGCTGAGTTTCTCCAGCATTTTTGGCTACCTTTGATTTTCCAGCATCTGCAGTTCCTTCTTGAAGATAAGGCCAGAGTGAGTCCCACCGCAAATTGGAGGAGCAGCACCTCATATTTTGCTTGGGTAGTTTACACCCCAGCGGTATGAACATTGACCTCCAATTTCAGGTAGTCCCTGCTTTCTCCCTCCTTCCCCTCCCCTTCCCAGCTCTCCCACAGCCCACTGTCTCCGCCTCTTCCTTTCTTCTTCCTGCCCCCCCCACCCCCACATCAGTCTGAAGAAGGGTCTCGGCCCGAAACATTGCCTATTCCTTCGCTTCATAGATGCTGCCTCACCCGCTGAGTTTCTCCAGCATTTTTGTCTACCTTCGATTTTAATTTTACTTCGGAGTCACGTGAGTGACTATGTGAAGAACCCACCCAGTGCGCAGGCGCGGCATTACGTCAGCAGCGCAACAGCGGCAGCAGCTGGAGCCAGGCTCTCCAGCGGCAGCATAAAGACGAGACCTCAGGTAAGTGAGTCTTTTGTGTTACAGAGTCGCTAAAACGGACGAAAAAGCCATGGCTAGCCGTAAGCGACCAACAAGGAGGACTGCCTGCCCAACTCCACCCGAGGAGGGGTCAATATCTGGGCGGCAGCCACCAGCGGCTGAGGAGCTGTTTGGACGCTCCCGCACACCCGATGCCGAGCCGCTCCCTGTACCGCCGATTGCGAAGCCCCGCACAGGGAGAAAATCAACCCACAAAACAGACCGGCCGGTAATCTCCGACTCGTCGGAGGAACGGGAACACTCTCCACCGGCGAAACGGGGAGACGGCCGCTTAAGCTGCATGAGGCAGCTGCTCGAGCAGATGCTCGACGAGGAGATGCAGGCAAGGCATCTCCAAGGAGGACGGAATATGGCCTCCTCCAAACCATCGCCACACCCTTCTGTTCCCTCCTTGTTTGAGGTCAGTAAGGGAGGCCAGGACTGGGCTGGTCTATCACAAGGGCAGGCGGACGACAGCGCAAGCATGCCAGGCGAGCTGGAGGAAGAAGAGCTACTGGGTGTAGTCAGCAGGTATGCGGCGCCCCCGAGGACCGGAATGATACTACCACCAAGAATGGCGGCCAGTATCAACAGGCTCTCTAACAAGCCATTGCAAGAAAAGGTCATTCAGGAGGCCCTCGACACTTACACAGCGCCGGAAAACTGCGAGGCGCTGCGGGTAAAAACCGTAAACGGCCAAATATGGAACCAGCTGGGGCAGCACATCAGGACGCAAGAGCTGAAAATGCAGCGTATCCTGAAGCTCCACACTGCAGCCATTACCGCCTTTGCTCGGTCCACCGGGAACGCAGAGCTCTCTACACCCCAGCAGGATGTGCTGGCACTAATGTGTAATACACAATACGAGCTCAATAACCTAAGGCGTGAAAACATCAGGCCTGCCCTCAACCCCAAATACGCGGGCCTCTGCAAAGCTCCGGCGCCAGAGAAGGAGGCGCTACTATTCGGGGCCGACTTGACAAAAAGGCTCAAGGAACTGGAAGAGGCGGCCAAACCTGTAGGCCTCATGAGGGCAGCGCCAGGACCGAGCAGGGTGAAGACACCCAGTTGGCAGCACGCCTCGGCATCCACCAGCAGGTACCGAGCTGGTGAAAGCCTGGTGACCGCCTCTCACTACCCCCAGAGCTCTTTTTTAGAGCGGGGCCCAGGGCGGAGCCGTGGGAAGATACGCCGCCCCACCACAGCACCAACAAGGACACCCTCGGGCCAAACCCATCGCAAACGCTCCCAGAAATAAACATGGAGGTAGGTGGGTCTGGTTCCTGTCGACATACGCAGACAAAGGGTGTTGTATTAACAGGAGGGCGTTTAAGGTTCTTCAAACATGTTTGGTGCTCCTTTACTAGCAACAAGTTTATACTCAACAGTATCAGTGGATACAAAATTGAATTTAAATCAGGCATAGAACCGCCAGTTCAGCACATACCCCAAAGGGTATTCCTCCCCTCAGAATCAGAAAAGGTGGAAGGACAAGCTGAGCTAGATAGGCTCGTGTCCAAGGGCATCATAGAGAGGGCCAGACACGAGCCATTGGAATTTGTATCGAATATATTTATCAAAACTAAAAAAGATGGTGGATGTCGTATTATCATTGATTCGACATCACTAAATCAGTCTGTTGAGTATCAACATTTCAAAATGGAGACATTTGTTACTGCCAGACAACTGATCTCCAAGGGATACTTCATGGCAAGCATAGACATCAAGGATGCTTACTATTTAGTACCCATACATAAGGATCATTTCAGATATCTGAAATTTATCTGGATGGGGCAACTATGGCAGTATAGAGCATTACCCAATGGTTTAACGACAGCTCCCAGATTATTTACTAAAATTCTCAAAGTGGCCATGAAAAAATTAAGAGAACAGAAACATTTAGTCATGGCCTATCTGGACGATGTTCTCATATTGGGGAGAACAAGGGAACTAGCTGTCGCAGGAGTTTTAGCTACTAAACAACTCCTTGAAACATTGGGATTTGTTCTACACCCAGATAAATCAATATTGAAGCCAACAACTAACATGGATTACCTAGGCTTCACTATTGACACTATCCGTATGACTGTCACTCTGCCAAGAGATAAAAAGGCTACATTAACAGAAGCCTGTAACAACTTAATCGCAAAACCGCAACCAAGGATACGGCATGTGGCCAGAGTCATTGGTAGTATAGTAGCAGCATTCCCAGCTGCACAATATGGGCCCTTGCATTATCAAAATCTGCAAAGAGCAAGGTCACATGCACTACGTCTAAGTAGGGGGCATTATGACCGACCCATGGATTTACCCGCTGAAGCCAAATCAGAACTTCAGTGGTGGGTGGATAACATTTGGCACAGTTACAGTCCTATCGCCGTCACCAATCCTAACATAGCCATTACAACGGATGCCAGTGCTTTAGGCTGGGGAGCTACTAACTCTATATTCAATTCAATTCAATTCAACTTTAATGTCATCGCACAAATACAAGTATCAGTACAACGAAATGCAGTTTTGCGTCAGTCCGTAGTAGTTGTACATAAAGAGAAAAAACAAGAAAAAAATAGAAAGAGAGAAGATACAGAATAATCAGGAAATACAGAATGATTAAACAAAGGGGGACGGAGGGACCAGAGAAATCTATCGTCGGGACTCCGAGTTCAGCAGTGTGATTGTGTTGTTATAGAAGCTTTTCCTCATCCTGCTGGTACGTGACCTGAGGCTCCTGTACCGCCTCCCTGATGGGAGGAGGGCAAACAGTCCATGGTTGGGGTGTGAGGGGTCTTTGATGATCTTCCCAGCCCGTCTCAGACACCGTTTTCGGTGGAGGGCATCCATGGCAGGGAGCGGGGCACCGATGATGTGCTGCGCGGTTTTCACCACCCGTTGTAGTGCCTTCCTGTCCGCAGCAGTGCAGCTGCTGTACCATACCGTGAAGCAGGTGGTCAGGATACTCTCTATGGTACAGCGGTAAAAGTTGGTCAGGATCTGGGGACCCAGGTGGGCTTTCTTGAGCCTCCTAAGGAAGTAAAGGCGCTGCTGTGCCTTTTTTATCAGCTTGGAGGTGTTGAGGGACCAGGACAAGTCCTCCGAGATATGCACTCCGAGGAATTTATAGCTGGAGACGCGCTCCACCTCAGTCCCGTTGATATGGATGGCGGTATGACTGTCTCCTCTGGTCTGCCTGAAGTCGACAATAATCTCCTTCGTCTTTTTGGAGTTGAGGATGAGGTTATTGTCGGCACACCAGGTGGTCAGGTGCTGGATCTCATCCCTGTAGGCTGACTCATCGTTGTCGCTGATCAGTCCTACTACCGTGGTATCGTCAGCAAACTTAATAATGGCGTTGGATCCGTACTTTGGGATGCAGTCGTGGGTGAAGAGGGAGTAGAGGAGAGGGCTGAGCACACAGCCCTGTGGCACTCCGGTGTTCAGTGTTATAGTGGAGGAGGTGAGGTTATTGACCCTAACAGACTGTGGTCTGTTAGTGAGGAAGTCCAATGTCCAGTTGCAGAGGGAGGTGGAGATGCCAAGTCCACTGAGTTTGGTGATCAAGCTGGCTGGGATGACGGTGTTAAAGGCAGAGCTGAAATCAATGAACAGCAGCCTGATGTAGGAGTTGTTGTAGTCCAGGTGGGTCAGGGCAGAGTGTAGGGCCGCCGATATGGCGTCCTCTGTAGACCTGTTGGTCCGGTAGGCAAACTGATGGGGGTCCAGTGTGGGGGGGAGGCAGGCTTTGAGGTGAGCCAAGATCAGCCGCTCAAAGCACTTTGCAATGACAGGGGTGAGTGCCACTGGGCGGAAATCGTTGAGACTCCCTGTAGCTGACTGTTTGGGCACTGGCACGATGGTTGATGTCTTGAGGCAAGTGGGGACAACACCCTGGGCCAGTGAGAGATTGAAAATGTCGGCGAGGACTGGGGATAGTTGTCCAGCACATGCCCGAAGAACCCGGCCAGGGATGCCATCGGGGCCGGCAGCTTTGCGCTCATTCACCTTGCTCAGTGCATCTTGTACAGCAGAGGTGGAGAGGCTGAGAGGTTGTTCATTCGGGGGTGGAGCAACTTTAATGGCTGGGGTTTTGTTGTCTCGGTCAAAGCGAGCATAGAAATGGTTTAGCTCATCAGGCAGGGTGGCGTTGTCTGGGGGAGGGGTGTTAACTTTCTGATAATCGGCAAGGGATTTGATTCCTTGCCACATGCGCCTGGGGTCAGAGTTGTTGTGGAAATGCTCCTCAATCCGCCGTTTATGATTTAGTTTAGCAGTCCTAATTCCCCTTTATCCAGCACAGGTGGCAGATGGACTAATTCAGAGGCATCGCTACTACAATCACTTGGCATAAATTATTTGGAGATGCTGGCCGCCTTTTATGGGCTAAAAGCATATGCATCCGATATGCGGCATGTGCATGTCAGGTTAATGATTGATAACACAACGGCGGTGTCTTACATCCAGCACATGGGTGGCATTAAATCAGTATCATGCGACAAATTGACTACTATAATCTGGCAATGGTGTGTCGAGAGACATATTTGGCTATCAGCTGCCTATTTACCAGGCAAGCTAAACACAGTGGCGGACACCAGGTCACGAAAATTCAATGACAACATCGAATGGATGTTAGACCCAAAAATATTTGCTAGAATTGTTAAGCAATACGGTACGCCAGATATAGATTTGTTTGCGTCTAGATTAAATCACCAGCTACCCATGTATGTGGCTTGGGAACCAGACCCAGAGGCAGCAGCGGTAGATGCCTTCACGCTGGATTGGGGAAATTTCTTTTTCTATGCTTTCCCTCCCTTCTGCCTCATCAGCCGGGTACTCCAGAAAATAAAAGCAGACTCAGCTTCAGGTATTCTGGTTGTACCCGACTGGCCTACCCAACCATGGTTCCCAGTCTTCCACGACATGGTGGTAGAGTCACCTATGGTTTTTCACAGCCACCCACAACTATTGACTCACCCGGTATCTGGCATAAGCCATCCATGCCATCAAAAATTGAAACTCCTGGTTTCCAGGTTCTGAACAGGCCTTACCAGGGATTGGGGTTATCAGAACGAACAATCACCACCATGTCGGCATCCCTGCGAGTCTCTACCAAGAAGCAGTACTTGACCTACATCAGAAAATGGGAGCAGTACTGCTTGGATGCAGGGACATCATACAAGACAGCCTCGATCACGGACGTGCTGGAGTTCCTGGGCCACTTGCACCATGACCAAAAGATGAGCTACAGTGCCATCAATGCAGCACGGAGCGCCCTGTCCGCTTACCTTGTGCCTTCAGGACATCACAGCATTGGATCCCACCCTCTGGTTATAAAACTCCTCAAAGGGATTTATAATACTAAACCCCCTACACCCAGATACACCCATGTATGGGATGTAAGTGTAGTTTTGTCACACCTTAGAGGTTGGCCTCTGGTGGGATCCTTGAGTCTGGAGCAGTCCACTATCAAGACCCTCATGCTCATGGCGCTCGTCTCTGCACAGAGGGTTCAGTCGCTGCATCAACTAAGACTGGACAACATGGTAACCACCCCAGATTCCATTACATTTACCATGCCGGGGTTGGTTAAACAAAGCAGGCCAGGTATACCCAACTCTCCGTTAATCTTCCGGGCCTACCCTCCAGAACCTAGGCTGTGTGTTGTGACCCATCTATACGATTACGTAGACACAACCCAAACACTTAGAGGGAGTGAAAAAGCCTTATGGGTCAGCCATAAAAAGCCTTTTGGACGGGTTACGAGCCAGACAATATCTAGATGGTTGAAACAGGTCCTAAAAACCGCGGGGATTAACACGAATGTTTTTAAATCCCATTCAACCAGGGCAGCGTCCACGTCAGCGGCGGAACGGATGCAGGTTCCCATAGACCACATCCTTAGTACAGCGGGATGGTCAAGGGAATCAACGTTCCAAAAATTCTACCACAAACCGCTGATGGAGAAGGACGTGTTTGCGGAGAAAATTTTAGAATCTGCAAACTTATAATTTAAAGCCCAGGGGAGCTATTTTTTGTTATTGTTAAATAAACAATTTTGTTTCAAAAAACTAACAAATTCGTTGGTCTTTAGATACCACTTCCTCCCTCGATGAACTTTCGGCAGTGAGTGATATAGCTGTTACACGGTTTGAAATCACAGACCTTTGAAGTCTTCACGTAGTCACTCACGTGACTCCGAAGTAAAATAGTGAGATTAAACGAGTACTTACCAGTACAAAGTTTGATCTGTATTTTATGAGGAGTTACGATGAGGGATTACGTGCCCTCCGCTCCCACCCTCGTTGTATAGATCAAACTCGAGCTGATGTCTCATTAATCTTTACTATCTTTACTTCAATACTGTGTCTACCTGTGATTCCACACCGCTGCTTGGAAGTATGCCGCGCCTGCGCACTGGGTGGGTTCTTCACGTAATCCCTCATCGTAACTCCTCATAAAATACAGATCAAACTTCGTACTGGTAAGTACTCGTTTAATCTCACTATTCTTTCTTAAACATTCGTTCTAACCAGAATCACGGCCCCCAGCAGATCTAATATCGCCCAGGGATGTCTTGTTCATGCAGTCTTCTCCCCAGGGTAGCGGAATCCAGAATCAAGTTGAGCCTTTGTCAGCACTGGGCCTGTACTCGCTGGAGTTTAGAAGAATGAGGGGGGCTTCATTGAAACTTACAAGAACAGTGAAAGGCTTGGATAGAGTGGATGTGGAGAGGAAGTTTCCACTAGTCTAGGACTGGAGGTTGTAGCCTCATCATGAAAAGATATTCCTTTAGGAAGGAGATGAGGAAGAATTTCTTTAGTCAGAGGGTGGTGAATCTGTGGAATACGTTGCCATAGAGGGCTGTGGAGGCCAAGTCAGTGGATATTTTTAAGGCAGAGTCATAGAGGAATACAGCATGGAAACAGGCCCTTCAGCCCAACTTGCCCACACCGGCCAACATGTCCCAGCTACACTAGTCCCACCTGCCTGCGTTTGGTGCATATCCATCCAAACTTGTCCTATCCATTTACCTGTCTAACTGTTTCTTAAACGATGGGATAGTCCCAGCCTCAACTACCTCCTCTGGCAGCTTGTTCCATACACGCACCTGTGATAAAACGCTACCCCTCAGATTCCTATTAAATCTTTTCCCCTTCACCTTGAACCTATGTCCTCTGGTCCTCGATTCCCCTACTCTGGGCAAGAGATTCTGTGCATCTACCCGATCTATTCCTCTCATGATTTTATACACCTCTATAAGATCTCCCCTCATCCTCCTGCACTCCATGGAATAAAGACCCAGCCTACTCAACCTCTCCCTGTAGCTCACACCCTCTAGTCCAGGCAACATCCTGGTAAATCTATTTTGAACCCTTTCAAGCTTGACAATATCTTTCCTATAACATGGTGCCCCAGAACTGAACACAATATTCTAAATGTGGTCTCACCAACGTCTTATACAACTGCAGCATGGACTCCCAACTTCTATATTCAATACTCAGGCCGATGAAGGCCAAAGTGCCAAAAGCCTTTTTGACCATCTTATCTACCTGCGACTCCACCTTCAAGGAACCATGCACCTGTACTCCTAGATCCCTCTGCTCTACAACACTCCCCAAAGGCCTACCATTTACTGTGTACGTCCTGCCCTTGTTCGACGTCCCAAAATGCAACACCTCACACTTCTCTGTATTAAATTCCATCAACCATTCCTCCGCCCACCTGGCCAATCGATCCACATCCACATCCTGCTGCAATCGTTCACAACCATCTTCACTATCTGCAGAACCACTCACTTTTGTATCATCAGCAAACTTGCTCATCTTGCCCTGCAGGTTCTCATCCAAATCATTGGTGTAGATGACAAACAGTAACAGGCCCAGCATCGAACCCTGAGGCACGCTACTAGTCCCAGGCCTCCAGTCCGAGAAGCAACCTGCCACCATCACCCTCTGCTTCCTTCCATGGAGCCCATTTGCTTTCCATTCAGCTATCTCTCCTGAAAAAACGCCTGCACAGCCCTGCCTGTGGCCTCTAGTCTGTGCAGTTTTGCTCCCCTAATTTGAGAAAGGACATTCTTGCTATTGAGGGAGTGCAGCGTAGGTTTACAAGGTTAATTCCCGGGATGGCGGGACTGTCATATGCTGAGAGAATGGAGCGGCTGGGCTTGTACACTCTGGAGTTTAGAAGGATGAGAGGGTATCTTATTGACACATATAAGATTATTAAGGGCTTGGACACGCTAGAGGCAGGAAACATGTTCCCGATGTTGGGGAGGTCCAGAACCAGGGGCCACAGTTTAAGAATAAGGGATAGGCCATTTAGAACAAAGACGAGGAAACACATTTTCACACAGAGAGTTGTGAGTCTGTGGAATTCTCTGCCTCAGAGGGCGGTGGAGGCCGGTTCTCTGGATGCTTTCAAGAGAGAGCAAGATAGGGCTCTTAAAGATAGCGGAGTCAGGGGATATGGGGAGAAGGCAGGAACGGGGTACTGATTGGGGATGATCAGCCATGATCACATTGAATGGCGGTGCTGGCTCGAAGGGCCGAATGGCCTACTCCTGCACCTATTGTCTAGTCTTTGACATTTCCATCCTGGGGAAAAAAGGTTGTGACTGTCTACCCCATCTACGCCTCTAATGATATTGTCTACATCTATCAGGTCTCCCCTCAATGTCCAACGTTCCAGAGAAAATAATCCAAGTCTGTCCAAACTCTACTTGTAGCTAAAACCCTCGAAATCACGGTGGCATCCACGTTCTTCCAGTAATCCAGGCGCCCACCACCCTCTGTGTAAAATAAACCTGCCCCGCACATCTCCTTTAAACTTTGCCCCTCTCGCCTTAACATACAGGTGATCGAAACACCCACCTGTGAAGCTGGACCAGTCATCAGGGTAACTCGTTGCAAGACCCACCTGTCCGTACGATGGGCTAGGAATTTGACAAAAGAAAGAAAGAATGATTGTAGATGCCATTTCAAATCCTCAAGTACTGAACTCCTAGAATTTGATCTTAAAGATGTTTTCAAGAGAGAGTTAGACACAACTCTTCAGGCTAACGGAATTAAGGGAGAGGGTAGAACGGGATACTGATTGTGGATGATCAGCCATGATCATATTGAATGGCGGTGCTGGACCGATGGACCAAACTGCCTACTCCTGCACCTATAGCCTAGGGTTGGACAGGCTAGATGCAGGAAGATTGCTCCCGATGTTGGGGAAGTCCAGGACAAGGGGTCACAGCTTAAGGATAAGGGGGAAATCCTTTAAAACCGAGATGAGAAGAACTTTTTTCACACAGAGAGTGGTGAATCTCTGGAACTCTCTGCCGCAGAGGGTAGTCGAGGCCAGTTCATTGGCTATATTTAAGAGGGAGTTAGATGTGGTCCTTGTGGCTAAGGGGATCAGAGGGTATGGAGAGAAGGCAGGTACGGGATACTGAGTTGGATGATCAGCCATGATCATATTGAATGGCGGTGCAGGCTCGAAGGGCCGAATGGCCTACTCCTGCACCTAATTTCTATGTTTCTATGTTTCTATTGTCTATGTTTCTATCTTAACACTTTAGAATTGAATTAGTCACACACCACTACACATTAATGACATTGATGTGGAGTTGGTCAGTAGCACTAAGTTCCTGGGGGTGCAGATCATGAGCAGTCTGACCTGGTCACAAAACATCGCATCACTGGTTAAGAGAGCACAGCAGCGTTTGCACTTTCTGCGCCGGATGAGAAGAGCTCACCTCCCCCATCCCGTCCTCACCACTTTCTACAGGGGCACCATAGAGAGCATTTTAACCAGCTGCATCTCTGGCTGGTTTGGGGACTGCAAAGCTTCCGACTGGAAGTCCGTGCAGAGAGTGGTGAGGACGGCTGAAAAAATCATCGGGACTGCTCTTCCTTCAATCCGGGACATTGCGTGCAAACGTTGCTTGTCCAAGGCCAACAGCATTATAAAAGACCCCACACATCTCCATGGACTGTTACATAGAAACATATAAAATAGGTGCCGGAGTAGGCCATTCGGCCCTTCGAGCCAGCATCGCCATTCAATATGATCATGGCTGATCATCCAACTCAGTATCCTGTACCTGCCTTCTATCCATACCCCCTGATCCCTTTAGCCACAAGGGCCACATCTAACTCCCTCTTAAATATAGCCAATGAACTGGCCTCTGCGGCAGAGAATTCCACAGATTCACCACTCTCTGTGTGAAAAATGTTTTTCTCATCTCGGTCCTAAAAGATTTCCCCTTATCCTTAAACTGTGACCCCTTGTTCTGGACTTCCCCAACATCGGGAACAATCTTCCTGCATCTAGCCTGTCCAACCCCTTAAGAATTTTGTAAGTTTCTATAAGATCCCCCCTCAATCTTCTAAATTCTAGCGAGTACAAGCCGAGTCTATCCAGTCTTTCTTCATATGAAAGTCCTGACATCCCAGGAATCAGTCTGGTGAACCTTCTCTGTACTCCCTCTATGGCAAGAATGTCTTTCCTCAGATTAGGAGACCAAAACTGTACGCAATACTCCAGGTGTGGCCTCACCAAAGACCCTGTACAACTGCAGTAGAACCTCCCTGCTCCTATACTCAAATCCTTTTCCTATGAATGCTAACATACCATTCGCTTTCTTCACTGCCTGCTGCACCTGCATGCCTACTTTCAATGACTGGTGTACCATGACACCCAGGTCTCGCTGCATCTCCCCTTTTCCTGTTCACTCTGCTGCCCTCGGGCAAAAGGTATCGCAGCATAAGGAGCAGAACGGCCAGGTTTTGCAACAGCTTCTTCCCCCGAGCCATCAGACTCTTGAATTCCATATAATGCTCCGCCACTATTATCTATTTTATCTTTTTGTTATTTTATGTTGCACGGTGAGCCAGATGCAATGAAATTTCGTTCAGACTTGCATTTGTTGGTGTGTTTTTGAATGACAATAAAGTCTTTGATTGATTCATTGATTGAATTGCATGAAAACAGGCCCTTCGGCCCACCGAGTCCATGCCGACCCGTTCACACTAGTCCCATGTTATCCCACTTTCTCATCCACTCCATACACACTAGGGGGCCAATTTACAGAGGGGTCAGTTAACCTACAAACCCGCACGTCTTTGGGATGTGGGAGGAAACCGGAGCAAACCCACACGGTCATGGGGAGAACATGCAAACTCCACACAGGCAGCATCCGGGTTGGGACAGGCGAAGAAGGATCCTGACCCAAAACGCCACCTATCCTTTTCCTCCAGAGATGCTGCCTGAACAGCTGAGTTACTCCAGCAATTTGTATTTCTTGGGTAGATGGGAGGTTAGGATCGCTCTCTAGTTGGTGAGATGATGGTTCAGTTGCTTGATAACAGCTGGGAAGAAACTGTCTATACCGGATATGAAAACGCACACCTCCAGATTCAGGGACAGTTTCTTCCCAGCTGTTATCAGGCAACCGAACCATCCTACCCCAACCAGAGAGCGGTCCTGAACTACTATCTACCTCATTGGTGACCCTCGGACTATCTTCGATTGGACTTTGCTGGCTTTACCTTGCACTAAACGTTATTCCTTCATCATGTATCTGTACACTGTGAACGGCTCGATTGTAATCATGCATTGTCTTTCCGCTGACTGGTTAGCACGCAACAAAAGCTTTTCACTGTATCTCGGTACACGTGACAATAAACTGAATCTGAAGGTGTGCGCTTAGATCGTAAGATCATAAGTGTTAGGAGCAGAATTAGGAAATTCGGCCCAAGCCATTCAATCATGGCTGATCTATCTCTCCCTCCTAACCCCATTCTCCTGCCTTCTCCCCATAACCTTTGACACCCGTACTAATCAAGAATCTATCCCCCTCTGCCTTAAATATATCCATTGACTTGTGGCCTCTGCAGCCTTCTGTGCCAGAGGATTCCACAGATTCAACACCCTCTGACTAAAGAAATGTTGCCGCATCTCCTTCCGAAAACAACGTCCTTTAATTCTGAGGCTGTGACCTCTAGTCCTAGACTCTCCAACCGGTGGAAACATCCAAACAGTTTCCACGGCCGTCTGTAACAGTGGATTCCACAGATTTGCCACGTTTCCATACTCTGTACCTCTCGCCTACCTGTCTATTGATCTATCCAGCGATTGGCAGCTTCCAGACAGTGAGGCTTCAGCACTGCTGTACGGGTCGTGGATCTGCAACCAGAAACAACAGCAAACCCTCAGCGTCAGCATCAGGTTCAACACCAACGGGAACAACTTCGAACCCATTGAAGTTTTACTTTTAGTTCAGGGATACAGCGCGGACACAGGCCCTTCGGCCCACCAAGCCCGCGCCGACCAGCGATCCCCGCACACTAACGCAACCCTGCACACACTAGGGACAATTTTAAGCAAGCCGAATAACCTACAAATCTGTACGTCTTTGGAGCGTGGGAGGAAACCGGAGCAACCGGAGAAAACACACACGGGTCACGGGGAGAACGTGCAGACTCCGTACAGACAACACCCAAAGTCGGGATCGAACCCGAGTTGCCAGCGCTGTGAGGCAGCAACTCTACCGCAAATTCACCACCCACTAACCGAGGAAATCCCTCCTCTCTGTGACATCATCCGTTACTTCTACACAATGAATGTTGAATGGGATGGGTCAGCGCAAGGTCGGGGGGTCAGCAGGGGGTTGGGGGGTCAGCACGGGGTCAGCGCGGGGTCGGGGGGTCAGCGCGGGGTCGGGGGGTCAGCGCAGGGTCGGGGGGTCAGCGAGGGGTTGGGGTCAGCGAGTGGTCGAGGTCAGGGAGGGGTCGAGGTCAGCGAGGGGTCGGGGGTCAGCGCGGGGTCGGGGGTCAGCGCGGGGCCGGGGGTCAGCGCGGGGCCGGGGGTCAGCGCGGGGTCGGGGGTCAGCGCGGGGTCGGGGGTCAGCGCGGGGTCGGGGGGCAGCGCAGGGTCGGGGGTCAGCGCAGGGTCGGGGGTCAGCGCAGGGTCGGGGGTCATTGCAGGGTCGGGGGTCAGCGCGGGGTCGGGGGTCAGCGCGGGGTCGGGGGTCAGCGCGGGGTCGGGGGTCAGCGCGGGGTCGGGGGTCAGCGCGGGGTCGGGGATCATCGCGGGGTCGGGGATCATCGCGGGGTCGGGGATCATCGCGGGGTCGGGGATCATCGCGGGGTCGGGGATCATCGCGGGGTCGGGGATCATCGCGGGGTCGGGGATCATCGCGGGGTCGGGGATCATCGCGGGGTCGGGGATCAGCGCGGGGTCGTGGATCAGCGCGGGGTCGGGGATCATCGCGGGGTCGGGGATCAACACAGGGTCGGCTGGGATCGGCTGGGCTCAACGCAGTCCGGAGCTCGGTCAGTGTGGAGGGACAGCTCACGTTTAGTCCCAGCGTCTCGGGGATGAACTCGCCCTCGCTGTGGATGCTGGTGAATGACCCTTGCCGGACAAACTGCTGCTGACCCTCAGGTACGCTTCCGGGGGGAGGAGAACTGCGGCCATTCTGCAGCGAACCTGCGGCAAGCACAACACAACAAGGATTATAGACCCTCGCGGCTCAGAAACTCCGAGGCATCGAGCCCCGGCCTGCACAGAACAATGTCATACGTTCATGTGATAGGAGCAGCATCAGGCCATTCGGCCCATCAAGTCTACTCCGCCATTCAATCATGGCTGATCTATCTCTCCATCCTATCCCCATTCTCCTGCCTTCTCCCCATAACCCCTGACACCCGCACTAATCCACCATTGACTAGTCCTGCCTCCTGTACCCCTAGCCTGCATGACACACAGAGTGAAACAGCGTGCTAAAGGCCCTTCAGCCTAACTTGCCCATGCTGACCAACCTGCCCCATCTACACTAGTTCCACCTGCCCACATTTGGCCCACATTTGGCCAATATCCCTCTGAACTTGTCCTATCCATGTACCTGTCCCCACCCCCCTCCCCTCCTCCCTCCCCAATCTGCATTTCTATCAGCATCATCTGCTTTGATCTGTTGCTTTCACACCTTACCCTTCCTTATCTCTGTCTCTCCCTTTGCCCTGACTCTCAGTCCGATCCAAAACATCACCCATTCCTTCCCTCCATAGATGCTGCCTGTCCCGCTGAGTCACTCCAGCATCTTGTGTCTATCTTTAATATAAATATCGCACGGGCCTCACCCGTTGACAGCTTGCGATGGCGTTCATTGCCGTTGTACGATGATCCCAGTAGGTCTCCCATAGACTTGCTCATCCGAATCTCAGGCAGCTTCTCAGAGGGTTTACCGTTCACCTGGCAGAATTACAGAGAGAAGAAACTATATTAAGGTTTGCAAATGACAGCACTGAAGTTGAGATGGTTGTGGGCGTTCTTTGAGGCGGAAGGTGAGGAGGAACCTCTCGAGTCAGAGGGTAGTTACCGTATTTCCCGGCAATGGAGACGCACCTGCAGCCACCTGAGCTACTGAGCGAGTTGCTGGCATGATCCCCGACCCCCTCCTTCTCAACGCTCCTGCCCTTCCCACAACTTTACCCCGGGCGGCCCAGGCTGTACTGACCCGGGCCAGTGAATTTGTGGAATTCCCTGCCACAGAGGGCAGTGGAGGCCAAATCACTGGATGGATTTAAGAGAGAGTTATATAGAGTTCTAGGGGCTAGTGGAATCAAGGGATATGGGGAGAAGGCAGGCCAGGGTTATTGGTAGTGGACAATCAGCCATGATCACAATGTATGGCGGTGCTGGCTCGAAGGGCCGAATGGCCTCCTCCGGCACATATTTTCTATGTTTCCATGGAAGGAACTTCCCCCAGCGGTGCTGTCCTTTTACAACCAAGTCTATCTTTCTTGGCTAACAATCTAACCTTCGGCCTCCAAGACGCAGGTACATTTTCAGGCCATATTTTAGGGTAAAATATGGCGTCTTCATCGCTGGGAAATACGGTATTCTGCGGAACTCATTGCCACAAGATTGTGGAGGCCAAGTCAGTGGATGTTTTTAAGGTAGAGATAGACAAATTCTTGATTATGGGGAGAAGGCAGGAAAATGGGATTAGTAGGCGGAGATCAGCCTTCTGAGGTAAACCAGCGATTGCCCCGTACACTAGCACCATGGGAAAAATGTACATGTTTTTTTTAACTGAAGCCAAATAAACCTATAAGCCTGTATGTACGTCTTTGGAGTGTGGGAGGAAACCAGGGAACCCGGAGAAAACCCGCGCAGGTCACGGGGATGAACGTACAAACTCCGTACAGACAGCACCCGTAGTCAGGATGGAACCCGGGTCTCTGGCGCTGTGAGGCAGCAACTCTACCGCTGGGCCACCGGGCCACCCCCTAATGCTTCAAAACAGGACAGCATCCCTGGAGGAACTACCATCTTGCCAACTCCAGGACGATTAGTGGATATTTTTGATAGATAGCTAGATAGCTAGATAGCTAGATAGCTAGATAGCTAGATAGCTAGATAGATAGATAGATAGATACTTGATCAGTGTGGGTGTCAGAGGTTATGGGGAGAAGGCAGGAGAATGGGGTTATGAGGGAAAGATAGATCAGCCATGATGGCGGAGTGGACTAGATGGGCCAAGTGGCTTAATTCTGCTCCAATCATTTTTTAGTTTAATTTAGAGATACAGCACGGAAACAGGCCCTTCGGCCCACCGGGTCCGCGCCGACCAGCGATCCCCGCACACTAACACTATCCCACACACACTGGGGACAATTTTTACATTTACCAAGCCAATTAACCTACAAACCTGCACGTCTTTGAAATGTGGGTGGAAACTGAAGGTCTCAGAGAAAACCTACGCAGATCACGGGGAGAACGTACATACTCCGTACAGACAGCATCCGTGGTCGGGATGGAACCCGGGGCTTCGGCGCTGGATTCGCTGTAAGGCAGCAACTCTACCGCTGCACCACCGTGACTGCTTCTGTTAGACAAGATGGAATGTCGGCACTGGGCCTGAACTCGCTGGAGTTTAGAAGGATGAGGGGGAAAACGTCATCGAAACATACCAAATAGCGAAAGGCCTGGATAGAGTGGATGCGGAGAGGATGTTTCCACTGGTGGGAGAGTCTAGGACTAGAGGTCACAGCCTCAGAATTAAAGGACATTCCTTTAAGAAGGAGACGAGGAGGAATTTATTTAGTCAGAGGGTAGTGAATCTGTGGAATCCATTGCCACAGACGGCTGTGGAGGCCAAGTCAGTTGATATATTTAAGGCAGTGATGGATAGATTCTTGATCAGTACGGGTGTCAGGGGTTACGGGGAGAAGGCAGGAGAATGGGGTTAGGAGGGAGAGATGGATCGGCCGTGATTGAATGGGGGAGTAGACTTGATGGGCCGAATGGCCTAATTCTGCTCCTACAACTTGTGAACGTATGAATTAAGTCTAACCGATGAAACAGCATGTTGACGGACTCACGTGGGTGGCCTTTCGAGGCAGGAGCAGAATCCTCAAGGTTTTCAGACTGGAGTTTGGGTCCAAGCACTCAATGGCAGCGTCCAGCTCATTCTGGCATCGCAAGTGAGTGCGAACCTGCTCAACAATTTACAAACACCCACAGACAAACAAAAGCTCAGAGGATGTCCAAACTAATCCATAACTTCAAACACATGCACGTTTGATTTCCAGAGACATTTCAGAGACACAACCACTCTATCCAAGCCTTTCACTATTCGGTACGTATCAATGAGGTTCCCCCTTCATCATTCCCCCTCCCTCATTCTCCCCCCTCATTCCCCCCCCTCCTCATTCTACCCCCCCCTCATTCATTCCAACTCCCCCCCCCCATTCAACACCTCCCCCCCTCATTTTCCCTCATCCCCCCCACCATTCAACCCAACCCCCCCTCATTTTCCCTAATTCCCCCCTCATCCCGCCCCCATTCACCATTCCCCCCCCCCCCCCCCACTCATCCCCTCCCTCATCCCCCCCCTTTCCTCCTCCCAACCACCCCAGTGCCAACATTCCATTCTTCCATCTCTTCTGAAGAAGGGTTTCGGCCCGAAAGAAAAGTCTGAAGAAGGGTTTCGGCCCGAAACGTTGCCTATTTCCTTCGCTCCATAGATGCTGCTGCACCCGCTGAGTTTCTCCAGCTTTTCTGTGTAACCTTCCATTCTTCCATCTCTTCTAACAGAAGGGGTCATAATATCATGAGGTCTTAAGTGATAGGGGCAGAATTAGGCCATTCGGCCCATCAAGTCTCCTCCGCCATTCAATCATGGCTGATCTATCTCTCCCTCCTAACCCCATTCTCCTGCCTTCTCCCCATAACCCCTGACACCCGTACTAATCAAGAGTTTATGTCTATGGAACATATATATTTTGATACATAAGAACATTAAACACTCTGGATGATTGGACATCGCTGATATTAAGTGATAAGGCTTCACCAGTGACTCTGGGTGTAATGTTTGACACTGATCACTAACTACTCATGCGGAGTATTTACAGCAGGCATACCTCGTTGTTAATGAAGTGTAAGTCCAACTGCTGCCCAAAGGCATCTTTCACCTTCTGTTGGATGTCCTTCATCTTCACCGGACTGCAGAATTGCATGACTCTGTAAACAACACATTAGGCCATTCAGCCCATCGAGTCTACACCGCCATTCAATCATGGCTGATCTATCTCTCCCTCTCAGTCTGACCATCTCCTCTAGTGCAGGGATGCAAGTTTGAATTAACATCCCCGAGTCTGAAGAAGGGTCTCGACCCATTCCTTCTCTCCACAGATGCTGCCTGACCCGCTGAGTTACTCCAGCACTCTGTGAAACGTCACCTATCCATGTTCTCCACAGATGCTGCCTGACCCGCTGAGTTACTCCAGCACTCTGTGAAACGTCACCTATCCATGTTCTCCACAGATGCTGCCTGACCCGCTGAGTTACTCCAGCACTCTGTGAAACGTCACCTATCCATGTTCTCCACAGATGCTGCCTGACCCGCTGAGTTACTCCAGCACTCGTGAAACGTCACCTATCCATGTTCTCCACAGATGCTGCCTGACCCGCTGAGTTACTCCAGCACTCTGTGAAACGTCACCTATCCATGTTCTCCACAGATGCTGCCTGACCCGCTGAGTTACTCCAGCGCTCTGTGAAACGTCACCTATCCCATGTTCTCCACAGATGCTGCCTGACCCGCTGAGTTACTCCAGCACGCTGTGTTTTACTAAGTGTACAATCGGTATATCTATGTATTTAAACAAGTGATTTTGCTTCAATTCAGATTCTAGGCGAATGTTCTCATCACCAAACTTTTACAAAAGTCCACTTTAAAATCGTTGGAACTAATAGCCCTTGCACATGAATCCCTGGTCCGTCATTTTGAAAGACATTGAAAGAATTAATTACAAAATAATTTAGAAGTGTATCTTACCGTTTTTCCCCATTGTGTTCAAATTTGATCCTCACCTCCTGAAAAGATCGAGAAATGATTAATAGATTCATAGAAAAAAGTGACTAGCGGTGATCTGCTGAAGTCAGTGTTGGGACAACTGTTTTTCACGTTATATATTCGTGTTCATAAGGGATAGGAGCAGAATTAGGCCATTCGGCCCATCGAGTCTAGTCTGCCCTTCAATCGTGGCTGATCTATCTCTCCCTCCTATCCCCATTCTCCTGCCTTCTCCCCACAACCCCTGACACCAGCACTAATCAAGAATCTGCTAGCTTCCACCTTAAAAATATCCGGAGGTGATGATACTCAAGGAAGAATGTAGAATAGATTGTTATTAGCTTGGGGAAGGTGACAATGGACAATAGGTGCAGGAGGAGGCCATTCGGCCCTTCGAGCTAACACCGCCATTCAATGTGATCATGGCTGATCATCCCCAATCAGTAGCCCGTTCCTGCCTTCTCCCCATATCCCCCGACTCTGCTATCTTTAAGAGCCCTATCTCTTGAAAGCATCTAGAGAACCGGCCTCCACCGCCCTCTGAGGCAGAGAATTCCACAGATTCACCACTCTCTGTGAGAAAAAGTGTTTCCTCGTCTCCGTTCCAAACGCCTTACCCTGGCAACGACGTATACAGAGATAAGTCCTACGCACGTTGTCTTTCCGCTGACTGGTTAGCATGCAACTAAAGCTTTTCACTGTATCTCAGTACACGTGACAATAAACTAGAAACAGAGTTACTGGAAGCTGAGTTAATAGAAGAGATCTGGCCAGTTGTACAGCGCTGTGGAATTTCTGTGATTTAAAGGGAAATCAGAGATGGGCCTTCTAGAGAGTCTAGAGACACCCCTGCCAAAATTCGTGGGCAGTACATAGAAACATAGAAAATAGGTGCAGGAGTAGGCCATTCGGCCCTTCGAGCCAGCACCGGCAGTCGATATGATCATGGCTGATCATCCAACTCAGTATCCTGTACCTGCCTTCTCTCCATACCTCCTGATCCCTTTAGCCACAAGGGCCACATCTAACTCCCTCTTAAATATAGCCAATGAACTGTGGCCTCAACTACCTTCTGTGGCAGAGAATTCCACAGATTCACCACTCTCTGTGTAAAAAATGATTTTCTCATCTCGGTCCGAAAAGATTTCCCCCTTATCCTTAAACTGTGACCCCTAGTTCTGGACTTCCCCAACATCGTGAACAATCTTCCTGCATCTAGCCTGTCGAACCCCTTAAGAATTTTGTAAGTTTCTATAAGTGATCTTTTGAATTCAATCTTTTGAATTCTAGCGAGTACAAGCCGAGTCTATCCAGTCTTTCTTCATGTGAAAGTACATGTGAATATGCAGGGATTTGGGGACTTTGGGAAATGGCAGGTGTCTATGAAAGACTGGGCTTCACTGATGGTGACAATACACTGCAAGGTGCTGGAGACCCCATGTGACCCACCTGTCGCCACAAAGTCTGGACCTCTGAAGAAGCTCCAGGAAGCTTCTGCCCATGTGACCCACCTGTCTCAACTGCGTAGGAGCAAAGAGGTCCTTCTGCAGTCGTATAGGGCCCTAGAGGGACCACACCTGGAGTATTGTGTGCAGTTTGGTCCCCTAATTTGAGGAAGGACATTCTTGCTATTGAGGGAAGTGCAGCGTAGGTTTACAAGGTTAATTCCCGGGATGACGGGACTGTCACATGCTGAGAGAATGGAGCGACTGGGCTTGTACACTCTGGAGTTTAGAAGGATGAGAGGGTATCTTATTGAAACATATAAGATTGTTAAGGGTTTGGACACGCTAGAGGCAGGAAACATGTTCCTGATGTTGGGGGAGTCCAGAACCAGGGGCCACAGTTTAAGAATAAGGGGTAAGCCATTTAGAACGGAGACAAGGAAACACTTTTTCCTCACAGAGTGTGGGGGTCTGTGGAATTCTCTGTCTCAGAGGGCGGTGGAGGCCGGTTCTCTGGATGCTTTCAAGAGAGAGCTAGATAGGGCTATTAAAGATAGCGCAGTCATGGGGATATGGGGAGAGGGCAGGAATGGGGTACTGATTGGGGATGATCAGCCATTGAATGGTGGTGCTGGCTTGATGGGCCGAATGGCCTACTCCTATTGTCTATTGTCAATAATACACTGCACGGGTGCTGGAGATCCATGTGACCCACATGTCGCCACAAAGTTTGGACCTCTGAAGAAGCTCCAGGAAGCTTCTGCCCATGTGACCCATCTGTTGCCAGTGCCTGTGATTGGTTAAGGGGAGATTTATGTTTCTACTTTGTTTGTGTATCTACCCGCCGGTATCTGCGATTGGTCCAGAGGGGTGACATCACCGAATATGTTTCTACTGCGTCGTACTGAATAGACGCCGTTCTGTTTACGCCAGGCTGCTGAGGGCTCGAGTGAGTGGGTCCGAGACCGGCCATGCCGTGTTGTAATACATATAAAGAACGGTTTGGACTCCAGTGTTCCGCCCAGTGGTTTACTGAACCCGACTCGGGAGAGAGCATTAGACCCGGAATCATCGCGAGTGTCCGCAACTTTACAGGAGACATTGAGCACGGGCGATTACATTAAACTTTGCATTTGGGCAGCATGGTGGCACAGCGGTAGAGTTGCTGCCTCACAGCGCCAGAGACCCGGGTTCAATCCTGACCACGGGTGCTGTCTGTACGGAGTTTGTACGTTCTTCCCGTCACCTGCGTGGGTTTTTTTTCCCTGATGCTCCGGTTTCCTCCCACACTCCAAAGACGTACATTTTGTAGGTTAATTGGCTTCTGTAAAATTGTAAATAGTTCCGAGTGTGTGTAGGATAGTGTTAGTGTGAGGGGGTCGCTGGACGGCACGGACCCGGTGGGCCGAAGGGCCTGTTTCCGCGCTGTATCTCTAAACTAAAAACTAAACATTAAAATAAAAATCCATGAAACCTCATGGGATGAAAGATTAGGAAGAATTAGGAAACTGTAAAAACGAGGCCACTCTCTCTCCCTCCCTCCCTCCATCTCTCCCTCCCTCTCCCTCCCTCCCTCTAACTCTCCACCCCTCTCCCCCTCTCCATCCCCTCTCTCTCTCTCCCTCCCTCTC
This sequence comes from Leucoraja ocellata, assembly GCA_036785375.1. Lineage (NCBI taxonomy): Eukaryota > Metazoa > Chordata > Chondrichthyes > Rajiformes > Rajidae > Leucoraja > Leucoraja ocellata. The sequence continues at coordinate 304,988 of JAWMAR010001287.1, forward strand.
CATCCCTCCTCCCCCCTCTCTCCCTCCCTCCCCTCCCCTCCCTCTCCCTCTCCTGACCTGTCAATACTGATGGAAAAGTTTGCTCCGAATCAAAGATAACATATGTTTAAAGGCGGTATTTTTTCCATAGGAAACTATTTCTGAAACTGGGAAAGTGTCTTGGTTGCTCTTCAAAATAACAGTCAGAGATAAATAATACTGTGAAGCAGGACATACCATCCCTGCAACCACAGCCAGAGTCCACTGATAACAGTGGAATGTTATGAGTGACTGTGAACGGCAGTGGTGCTGAGAGGGAAGGGAGTTTAGTTTACAGATACAGCGCGGAAACAGGCCCTTCGGCCCACAGAGTCCGCACCGACCAGCGATCCCCACACACTAACACTATCCTACACACACTGGAGATAAGGTACATTTACACCAAGCCAATTAACCTACAAACCTGTGCATCTTCGGAGTGTGGGAGGAAACCGGAGCTCCCGGAGAAAACCCACGCAGGTCACGGGGAGAACGTGCAAACTCCGTACAGACAGCACCCGCAGTCAGGATGGTATCTAGGTCTCTGGCGCTGTGGAGGCACCAACTCTACCGCTGCGCCACCAGGGCAGTGACGAAGAAGAAGAAGGAATGACCAGGGTGGGACAGGGACAAGTCTTTGATTATTTCAGCTGCTTTCCCAAAGGCAGCGTGAAGTGTAGATGGAGTCAATGGTGGGGAGTGTGGTGTGTGTGGGACTGGGCTACATCTACAATGGTGGGGAGTGTGGTGTGTGTGGGACTGGGCTACATCTACAATGGTGGGGAGTGTGGTGTGTGTGGGACTGGGCTACATCTACAATGGTGGGGAGTGTGGTGTGTGTGGGACTGGGCTACATCTACAATGGTGGGGAGTGTGGTGTGTGATGGACTGGGCTACATCTACAATGGTGGGGAGTGTGGTGTGTGTGGGACTGGGCTACATCTACAATGGTGGGGAGTGTGGTGTGTGTGGGACTGGGCTACATCTACAATGGTGGGAGTGTGGTGTGTGTGATGGACTGGGCTACATCTACAATGGTGGGGAGTGTGGTGTGTGTGGGACTGGGCTACATCTACATTGGTGGGGAGTGTGGTGTGTGTGGGACTGGGCTACATCTACAATGGTGGGGAGTGTGGTTGTGTGGGACTGGGCTACATCTACATTGGTGGGGAGTGTGGTGTGTGTGGGACTGGGCTACATCTACAATGGTGGGGAGTGTGGTGTGTGTGGGACTGGGCTACATCTACAATGGTGGGGAGTGTGGTGTGTGTGATGGACTGGGCTACATCTACAATGGTGGGGAGTGTGGTGTGTGTGGGACTGGGCTACATCTACAATGGTGGGGAGTGTGGTGTGTGTGGGACTGGGCTACATCTACAATGGTGGGGAGTGTGGTGTGTGTGATGGACTGGGCTACATCTACAATGGTGGGGAGTGTGGTGTGTGTGATGGACTGGGCTACATCTACAATGGTGTGGGAGTGTGGTGTGTGTGGGACTGGGCTACATCTGCAATGGTGGGGAGTGTGGTGTGTGTGGGACTGGGCTACATCTACAATGGTGGGGAGTGTGGTGTGTGTGGGACTGGGCTACATCTACAATGGTGGGGAGTGTGGTGTGTGTGATGGACTGGGCTACATCTACAATGGTGGGGAGTGTGGTGTGTGATGGACTGGGCTACATCTACAATGGTGGGGAGTGTGGTGTGTGTGGGACTGGGCTACATCTACATTGGTGGGGAGTGTGGTGTGTGTGATGGACTGGGCTACATCTACAATGGTGGGGGAGTGTGGTGTGTGTGGGACTGGGCTACATCTACAATGGTGGGGAGTGTGGTGTGTGTGGGACTGGGCTACATCTACATTGGTGGGGAGTGTGGTGTGTGTGGGACTGGGCTACATCTACAATGGTAGGGAGTGTGGTGTGTGTGATGGACTGGGCTACATCTACAATGGTAGGGAGTGTGGTGTGTGATGGACTGGGCTACATCTACAATGGTGGGGAGTGTGGTGTGTGTGATGGACTGGGCTACATCTACAATGGTGGGGAGTGTGGTGTGTGTGGGACTGGGCTACATCTACAATGGTGGGGAGTGGCGTGTGTGATGGACTGGGCTACATCTACAATGGTGGGGAGTGTGGTGTGTGTGGGACTGGGCTACATCTACAATGGTGGGGAGTGGCGTGTGTGTGGGACTGGGCTACATCTACAATGGTGGGGAGTGTGGTGTGTGATGGACTGGGCTACATCTACAATGGTGGGGAGTGTGGTGTGTGTGGGACTGGGCTACATCTACAAATGGTGGGGAGTGTGGTGTGTGTGATGGACTGGGCTACATCTACAATGGTGGGGAGTGTGGTGTGTGTGGGACTGGGCTACATCTACAATGGTGGGGAGTGTAGTGTGTGATGGACTGGGCTACATCTACAATGGTGGGGAGTGTGGTCTGTGAAGCCATTCTTTGTGTCCTGCTATTTTAAGTTTATGTACAGGCTTATTATTGTCACCTGTACTGTGCTACGCGGAACATTTTTGCTTTGCACGATGTCCAATCAGATCAGATAACACTATACATAACTACAATCCAGTCCAACTGCAGTACAACAGGTAGAGAAAAGGGGAAGATACAGAGTGCAGAATATAGTTCTCAGCATTGTAGCGCATCAGTTCCAGACACTTGTGGAAGTCAAGGTACTGAGAATGGACCATGAACTGTGCTTGTTTGACAATAGACAATAGGTGCAGGAATAGGCCATTCGGCCATTCGAGCCAGCACCGCCATTCAATGTGATCATGGCTGATCATCCACAATCAGTACCCCGTTCCTGCCTTCTCCCCATATCCCCTGATTTAAAGATCCCCTATTTTTAAGAGCCCTATCTAGCTCTATCTTGAAAGCATCCAGAGAACTTGCCTCCACTGCCCTCTGAGGCAGAGAATTCCACAGGACTCACAACTCTCTGTGAGAAGAAGTTGCCTCATCTCCGTTCTAAACAGCTTACACCTTATTCTTAAACTGTGGCCCCTGGTTCTAGACTCCCCCAACATCGGGAACATGTTTTCCTGCCTCTAGCATGTCCAAACCCTTAACAATCTTATATGTTTCAATAAGATATCCTCTCTCCTTCTAAATTCCAGAGTATACAAGCCCAGCTACTCCATTCTCCCAGCATATGACAGTTCCGCCATACCGGGAATTAACCTTGTAAACCTACGCTGCACTCCCTCAATAGCAAGAATGTCCCTCCTCAAATTAGGGGACCAAAACTGCACACAATATTCCAGGTGTGGTCTCACTAGGGCTCTGTACAACTGCAGATAGGACCTCTTTGCTCCTATATTCGATTCCTCTTGTTCTAAAGGCCAACATGCCATTCGCTTTCTTCACTGCCTGCTGTACCTGCATGCTTACTTTCATAGACTGATGAATAAGGGCCCCAGATCCCGTTGTACTTCCCCTTTTCCCAACTTGACACCATTTAGATAATAATCTGCCTTCCTGTTTTTGCTACCAAAGTGGATAACCTCACATTTATCCGCATTAAACTGCATCCGCCATGCATCTGCCCACTCACCCAACCTGTCCAAGTCACCCTGCATTCTCATAGCATCCACCTCACAGTTCACACTGCTACCCAGCTTTGTGTCATCTGTAAATTTGCTAATGTTACTTTAAATCCCTTCATCTAAATCATTGATGTATATTGTAAATAGCTGCGGTCCCAGCACCGAGCCTTGCGGTACCCCACTAGTCACTGCATGCCATTCTGAAAGGGACCTGTTAATCCCTACTCTTTGTTTCCTGTCTGCCAACCACTTCTCTATCCATGTCAGCAGTCTACCCCCAATACCATGTGCCCTAATTTTGCCCACTAATCTCCTATGTGGGACCTTATCAAATGCTTTCTGAAAGTCCAGGTACACTACATCCACTGGCTCTCCCTTGTCCATTTTCCTAGTTACATCCTCAAACAATTCCATAAGATTAGTCAAGCATGATTTCCCCCTCGTAAATCCATGCTGACTCGGGCCGATCCTGTTACTGCTATCCAAATGTGCGGCTATTACATCTTTTATAATTGACTCCAGCATCTTCCCCACCACCGATGTCAGGCTAACTGGTCTATAATTCCCTGTTTTCTCTCCCCCGCCTTTCTTAAAAGTGGGATAACATTAGCTACCCTCCAATCCACAGGAACTGATCCTGAATCTATAGAACATTGGAAAATTATCACCAATGCGTCCACGATTTCTAGAGCCACTTCCTTAAGTACCCTGGGATGCAGATCATCAGGCCCTGGGGATTTATCAGCCTTCAGATTCAGATTCAGATTCAGATTCAATTTTAATTGTCATTGTCAGTGTACAGTACAGAGACAACGAAATGCATTTAGCATCTCCCTTGAAGAGCGACATAGCAAACGATTTGAATAAAAAATAAATAATAAGTGTCCGGGGGGGGGGGGTGATTGGCAGTCACCGAGGTACGTTGTTTAGTAGAGTGACAGCCGCCGGAAAGAAGCTGTTCCTCGACCTGCTGGTTCGGCAACGGAGAGACCTGTAGCGCCTCCCGGATGGTAGGAGGGTAAACAGTCCATGGTTGGGGTGAGAGCAGTCCTTGGCGATGCTGAGCGCCCTCCGCAGACAGCGCTTGCTTTGGACAGACTCAATGGAGGGGAGCGTGGAACCGGTGATCCGTTGGGCAATTTTCACCACCCTCTGCAGTGCCTTCCGGTCGGAGACAGAGCAGTTGCCATACCATACTGTGATGCAGTTGGTAAGGATGCTCTCGATGGTGCAGCGGTAGAAGTTCACCAGGATCTGAGGAGACAGATGGACCTTCTTCAGTCTCCTCAGGAAGAAGAGACGCTGATGAGCCTTCTTGATCAGAGTAGAGGTATTGTGGGTCCAAGAGAGGTCATCGGAGATGTTGACTCCCAGGAACCTGAAGCTAGAAACACGTTCCACCTCCGTCCCGTTAATGTGGATGGGGGTGTGCGTGCCACCTCTGGACCTCTGGACTTCAGACCCATCAGTCTACTCAACACCGTTTCCTGCCTAATGTGGATTTCCTTCAGTTCCCCATCACCCCAGATCCTCTGGCCACTAGTACATCAGGAAGATTGTTTGTGTCTTCCTTAGTGAAGACAGAACCAAAGTACCTGTTCAACTCATCTGCCATGTCCTTGTTCCCCATAATAAATTCACCTTTTCGGTCTTCAAGGGTCCAACTTTGGTCTTAACTAATTTTTTCCTCTTCACATACCTAAAGAAGCTTTTACTATCCTCCTTTATATTCTTGGCTAGCTTACCTTCGTACCTCATCTTTTCTCCCCGTATTGCCTTTTTGGTTATCTTCTGTTGCTCTTTAAACGTTACCCAATCCTCTTGCTTCCCGCTCATCTTTGCTACGTTGTACTTCTTCTCTTTAATTTCTATACTGTCCCTGAAGTCCTTTTCATGGATTGGATAATGTTAGTGTGTGGGGGTCGCTGGTTAGTGTAATGAAGGGTCTGTTTCCACACTGTATCTCTAATGTCTCATGAACGGAGATGAGGAAACACTTTTTCTCACAGAGAGTGGTGAGTCTGTGGAATTCTCTGCCTCAGAGGGCGGTGGAGGCCGGTTCTCTGGATGCTTTCAAGAGAGAGCTAGATAGGGCTCTTAAAGATAGCAGAGTCAGGGGATATGGGGAGAAGGCAGGAACGGGGTACTGATTGTGGATGATCAGCCATGATCACATTGAATGACGTGCTGGCTCGAAGGGCCGAATGGCCGACTCCTGCACCTATTGTCTAAAGGAGATATGGGCGGTCATGGTGGCGCAGTGGTAGAGTTGCTGCCTCACGGCGCCAGAGAGCCAGGTTCCATCCCGACTACGGGTGCTGTCTGTACGGAGTTTGTACGTTCTCCCTGTGGCATGCGTGGGTTTTCTCCGGGTGCTCCGGTTTCCCCCCACACTCCAAAGACGTGCAGGTTTGTATGTTAATTGGCTTGGTAAATGTAAAAAATGTCCCTAGTGGGAGTAGGATAGTATTCGTGTGTGGGGATCGCTGGTCGGCGCGGACCCGGTGGGCCGAAGGGCCTGTTTCCGTGCTGTATCTCTAAACTAATCTAAAGATATATGAGGTGGGTAAAATAATATAACATTTAAAAGATTCTTGGACAGGTGCATGGATAGAAAAGTTCTAGCGGGATATTGGCCAAAAAGGACTAGATTATATAATGACGTCATAAGTGATAGGAGCAGAATTAGGCCATTCGGCCCATCATGTCTACTACGCCATTCAATCATGGCTGATCTATCTCTCTATCTTCTCCCCATAACACCACTGAAATGGGGAATCTGGGTCAGCATGGGTGAGTTGGGCCGAAGGGCCTGTTTGCCCAGCTGTATTTAAATGCTGTCCATCTCCATGTGAGTGAACCTGACCTGTTTCTTCTCGATGTCGTAATCCAGCAACTTCCGGCCCTTGCCCAGAGCAGTCAAGTCTTTGATGATGGAGTTCAGGGCTTCCTGCTCATCTGCCAAGCAAGAGAGGCAACAAGATAATTAATACCCAGCAGATAGACCAATATCCTCTGGACATGCAACCAATGCACAGCTGTCGCAGCAGCTTGTACCGTCTACACAATAAACATGCAACGCGCAACAGTGCAAGTCTCCGTCTGAAGAAGGGTCTCCACCCAAAACGTCACCCATTCCTTCCCTCCAGAGATGCTGCCTGTCCCGCTGAGTTACTCCGGCTTTTTATGTGTATCCGCTAGCTGCTAGTTTAGTTTAGTTTAGTTTATTGTCACGTGTACCGAGGTACAGTGAAAAGCTTTTGTTGCGTGCTAACCAGTCAGCGGAAAGACAATACATGATTACAATCAGGTTGTCCACAGTGTACAGATACTGGATAAAGGGAATTACGTTTAGTGCAAGGTAAAGTCCGATCAAAGGTAGTCCAAGGGTCACCAATGAGGTAGATAGTAATTCAGGACCGCTCTCTGGTTGTGGTAGGATGGTTCAGTTGCCTAATAACAGCTGGGAAGAAACTGTCTCTGGATCTGGAGGTGTGTGCGTTTTCACACTTCTGAACCTCTTGCCCGATGGGAGAGGGGAGAAGAGGGAGTGGCTGGGGTGCGACTGGTCCTTGATGATGCTGCTGGCCTTGCCGAGGCAGTAGATGGAGTCAATGGAAGGGAGTTTGGTTTGTGTGATGGGCTGGGCTGCGTCCACAATTTGTTGCAATTTCTTGCGGTCTTGGGTGGAGCTGTTCCCGAACCGAGCTGTGATGCATCTGATAAAATGCTTGCTACGGCGCATCTGTAGAAGTTGGTGAGAGTTTAGTTTTGTTTAGTTTAGTTTAGAGATACAGCACGGAAACAGGCCCTTCGGCCCACCAGGTCCATGCCGACCAACAATCCCCGCACACTAACATAATTCTACACCCACTAGGGACAATTTTACATTTACCAAGCCAATTAACCTACAAACCTGCACGTCTTTGGAGTGTGGGAGCGTGACTTAGAGGGGAGAAGGCAGGAACGGGGTACTGATTGAGGATGATCAGCCATTATCACATTGAATGGCGGGGCTGGCTCGAAGGCCTGAAAGGCCCACTCCTGCACCTATTGTCTATTGTCTATTGAAACCGAAGATCTCGGAGAAAACCCATGCAGGTCACGGGAAGAACGTGCAAACTTCGTACAGACAGCACCCGTAGTCGCGATGGAACACGGGTCTCCGGCGCTGCATTCGCTGTGAGGCAGCAACTCTACCGCTGTACACTCCCACAGATCCCGTGTCAGTCCACGCCCGTGAACTTTGCGTTTGCTAACTGCGCTCGTGGGCATGGTCCATCATCATTCACTGATAAACGTTGGAGTGGATGCAGCTCATCTGCAGGAGAAGCTGACTCAGTGGTTAAATAAGAGCAACATTCCTCTCTAGTCCAGTGAACTTGCAGATTGGGTGTTTAAGAAGGAACTGCAGATGCTGGAAAAATCGAAGGTAGACAAAAATGCTGGAGAAACTCATTCCATCGCTGAAGAAGGGTCTCGACCCAAAACATCACCTGTTCCTTCGCTCCATAGATGTTGCCTCACCCGCTGAGTTTCTCCAGCATTTTTATCTACCTTGCAGGTTGGGTGAGTAACATCCAGCTGTGAACGGCATGGCAATTTGGACAGAGTGCATTTTCACCCAGAGAGTTGTGAATCGGTGGAATTCTGTGCCACAGAAGGCAGTGGAGGCCAATTCACTGGATGTTTTCAAGAGGGAGTTAGATTTAGCTCATAGGGCTAACGGAATCAAGGGATATGGGGAGAAAGAGTAGGAACGGGGTACTGATTGTGGATGATCAGTCATGATCATATTGAATGGCGATGCTGGCTCGAAGGGCCGAATGGCCTACTCCTGCACCTATTGTCTATGTTTCTATGAGTGCTTACACCATGGCAGCATTTCCAAACTGTTGCAACCAGATGTTTAAGGTGAGATCGGGATAATTTAATAGGAACCTGAGGGGCAACTTTGTCACCCGGAGGGTGGTGGGTGTATAGAACGAGCTGCCAGAGGAGGTAGGTGAGGCTGGGACTATAACAACTTTCAAAAGACTCTTGGGCAGGTACATGGATAGGAAAGGTTTAGTGGGATATGGGCCAAACTCGGGCAGGTGGGACAAGTGTAGATGGAGCATTGTCGACAGCATAGACAAGTTGGGCCGAATGGCCTGCAAATGGCCTGTATGTAACCAATGACTTCTTGATTTAATTGATTGATTTGCTGGCTTTTCCTTGCACTAAACGTTATTCCTTTATCATGTATCTGTACACTGTGAACGGATCGATTGTAATCATGTATTGTCCTTCCGCTGACTGGTTAGCACGCAACAAAAGCTTTTCACTGTACCTCGGTACATGTGACAATTAGCTAAACTGAAGTGGCAACATAAGTTGGTGAAGTGGTAAAGAAGGCAAATGATATGCTTGCCTCGAGAGGTGCGACATCGAGTACAAGAGTCATGAATCCATGATGTAGCTCTAGTGAGACGACACCTGCAGTTTTGGCCCCCTAATTTGAGGAAGGACATTCTTGCTATTGAGGGAGCCCAGCGTAGGTTCACAAGGTTGATTCCTGGGATGGTGGGACTGTCATATGCTGAGAGAATGGGCTTGTACACTCTGGAGTTTAGAAGGATGAGAGGGCATCTCATTGAAACATATAAGATGATTAAGGGTTTGGACACGCTAGAGGCAGGAAACATGTTCCCGATGTTGGGGGAGTCCAGAACCAGGGGCCACACACAGTTTAAGAATAAGGGGTAAGCCATTTAGAACGGAGACGAGGAAACACTTTTTCTCACAGACAGTGGTGAGTCTGTGGAATTCTCTGCCTCAGAGGGCGGTGGAGGCCGGTTCTCTGGATGCTTTCAAGAGAGAGCTACAGAGGGCTCTTAAAGATAGCGGAGTCAGGGGATATGGGGAGAAGGCAGGAACGGGATACTGATTGGGGATGATCAGCCATGATCACATTGAATGTCGGTGTTGGCTCGAAGGGCTCAATGGCCTTCTCCTGCACCTTTTGTCTATTGTCTATTTATAGAACTTTGGTTAGTTGAATAGATGTTGATGGATCACTTGCAGGCAGAGGGAGACTAGTTCAACTTGGCAGAAGAGGACGCACAGAAGGTGACCAGGGTGGTCTGTTTCTTCAGTTCAGTTTAGAGATACAGTGCAGAAACAGGCCCTTCAGCCCACTGAGTCCGTGCGGACCAGCGATCCCCGCCACACTAACACTATCCTACACACACACTAGGGACAATTTACATTTATACCAAGCCAATTAACCTACAAACCTGCACGTCTTTGGAGTGTGAGAGGAAACCGGAGCACCCGGAGAAAACCCACGCAGGTCACGGGGAGAACGTACAAACTCCGTACAGACAGCACCCATAGTCGGGATCGAACCCGGGTCTCCGGCGCTGTGAGGCAGCAACTCTATCGCTGAGCCACCGTGACTGCCCCTTTCGCTAAAGTGAAGTAACGGTAAACTGTTGCCACACAGACGAGAGCACCTTCCGTGTTATTCAGAGTGGCGTGTTTATCTAAGTGGGAATGTGGATGCATCCTGTAGGTTAGTGAGGGGGGCCCACATTCTTCCTTGTATCCACATTGGAGTGGGCGGTGGGAGCCGTGTCCGCAGATAGTGACATCCCAAAGGAACGGTGGCAGGGCAGTCATGGAAAGTTATGCAATCTGTGTATATATATATCCCTCTTCACAATGCTCAGTTGGTCAGTTCTGTTTAGTTTATTACCACGTGTACCAAGTTACAGCGAAGAGCTTTTTGTTGCGTGCTGACCAGTCCACACAGGTTCACAAGAACTTGGTAGTTGAGGCCAGTTAATTGGCTATATTTAAGAGGGTTAGATGTGGCCCTTGTAGCTAAGGGGATCAGGGGGTATGGAGAGAAGGCAGGTACGGGATACTGAGTTGGATGATCAGCCATGATCACATTGAGTGGCGGTGCAGGCTCGAAGGGCCGAATGGCCTACTCCTGCACCTAGTGTCTATGTTTCTATGTTTCTAAATAGTAGCAGACCCATCGAGTCCACACCGGTATTCAATCATGGCTGATCTATCTCTCCCTCCTAACCCCATTCTCCTTCCTTCACCCCATAACCTTTGACACCCGTACTAATCAAGAATTTATCTATTTCTGCCTTAAAAACCTCCAGCCGTCTGTCATAATGAGTTCCACGGACATGTGACAATACATGATTACTATCAATCTATTTACAGTGTGTAGATGATACATGATAAGGGAATAACGTTTAGTGCAAGGTAAAGCCAGTAAAGTCCGATCAAGGATAGTTCGAGGGTCACCAATGAGGTCGATAGTAGTTCATGACTACTCTCTGGTTGTGGTAGGATGGTTCAGTTGCCTGATAACAGCTGGGAAGAAACTGCCCCTGAATCTGGAGGTGTGTGCGTTTTCACACTTCTGTACCTTTTGCCCGATGGGAGAGGGGAGAAGAGGGAGAGGCCAGGGTGCGACTGGTCCTTGATGATGATGCTGGCCTTGCTGAGGCAGCGTGAGGTGTAGATGGAGTCGATGGAATGGAGGTTGGTTTATGCGATGGTCTGGGCTGCGTCCACAATTCTCTGCAATTTCTTGCGGTCTTGGATGGAGCTGTTCCCAAACCGTGCTGTGATGCATCCGGA